>BMAW01004836.1:148856-215295 GCA_019974015.1 Nephila pilipes | reverse complement strand
AAGCACTGAATTATGAAGGAAATTTGAATAAATTCGTTAAAAAAGTAGCTCCATAAATGGTTACCTTTCGCTTACTTTTTAATTCTTTAACCGTTTTTTCGTATTTTCTCTCTTTAATTTCTCTTATTTCACACACTTAACGAAAAGAAAGTAGAATTTGTTTCCCTATAATTTTAAAAGATACACTTCTTACCTTCCTCGAAAGACTTTCCAGCCATCTATAGTTTCAAAGGAATTATGTGGATTGAAGTAATTCATTATTTTTTATTTAGTTTTTGAGACTAATATTTTAGTATTTATCTGCTCTGTACCCGATCACAGTGCTTCATTTTGGTCTTTTATTTGCTTTAAAACGTAAGATTTATTGTGTGAGTTTTCTTAAAGAGTTAATATGGATTTTATTTATAAATTTGCCATAAAGTTATATAATTCAATAGAAAAGAAATATATAAATATTTTTCATCTCCTTTGAAATTTAAGGAATTAGAACGGTAGCTTTTAATTCTAGTTTTTCTTAGAAGAAAACTTTAGCAAATTTCATACTTAAGAAGTTTTGTAGATAAACGAATATGGTAATATGATTATGATTTCTAAAAGTATTTCAAAGTAAATCTTTGGGATTACATTCCTTGATGTTTTCCTGACTTATTCAGATATATTTAGGTGTTGTGTTTCCAAAATTTATCACATTAACTGTTTTTATTAAGACTACAAATTAAATTAAAATCAAAGTATTGAATAAACACTTGTAAGAAAAATAATAGCAAATAATTATTATTATAAAATTTGTAGTTTAGTATAAAATTAGTTTTTTTTATTTGTAACAAAACAGCTTATACTAAAGGAAACCTAGAATCTAATTATAATAAGACACCCAAAATCTTTGCGCATTATAAGTATTGTATTAAAAAAATCAAGATAAGAATTTAACTTAATATGGAGTTGTAAGATCATTAATATGTTTTGATTTAAAAAGCGTTTTTGGGACGTTTCATATGTTAAACGAATCAGTTTCTTATTTCATGCAATAAATTGTTTCATCTTATTCTTCAAAGGAAAATTCAGCGTATTCCATTTTAATTATCAAAAACATTGAAGGTGATTGCAGAGAAAAATGCTACAAAATACACTTTCAATAAAAAAAAACACATTAACATTGAAAGATGGTAGTTACTTTAGTCATAAAGTGAATTTTTATATTGTTTCTGCATAGTTAAAGCTTCAATATCCGGTTTAATCAGTGATGTTCAAAAAGTTTTCTCCTAATGTCTATCAATCGTTTTCTCATTTGTGATATTATGTTTCGCATTTTAATTAAGAAAAACTGTTCACATATGAATGTACTGCCAAAGTCTGAAGATATGAGCAAATCATGTTTAAGAGTTATTGGATATTTGTCTTCGATAGCGTACTTCAAATAAAATTCGATTAAGTTTGAAATTTTAAGAAACTTGTATTTTACTGCAGAGTCACACTGCTAATATACATCAATTATAATTGAAGCTCAGGTGGAAAATTTCCAGTATTCACTGAAATTGGGAAGAAGAACATTCTTGTATAAATTTCCTTCTCACGAAAATCAGAAAGTATGATTTTGATATTTCCTCTTTCAAATTTGAAATGAATTGTTCATAATCATTTGAATTCCGTGTGTTGTAGAGTTCTTCACGCAATCTATTCATTTTGGAAAGGGAATGGAATTCTTATTTAGCAAGATTTTCCCATAGGAATTATTTTTTCACCAAAAACTTTCACAAAATCATAAAGATTATGAACAAGTAGATTATTCCCACTAAGCGGTAGGTCAAATCATTGAGATGACCTGTATTACCAAAAAGAAAGGCAAAGTCTCTCAATCAGTTATCATCATCGAAACTCATGAATCGATTTCCCTTTCGATTCCATGAATTGTTGAACTACGCTCATCATAGGAAGCAGGCGCTGAAGCATCTTTCCTCGGATTAACCTATGTACTTCCACGTAATACACTACATCACTATGTTCAGCTTCCAAATAACTAAAGAATAGTTGAAATTGCCTGTGATTAAGTTATTTAGATAGGAGGAAATTGACCATTTTATAACAAAAATCATCACATGTTCAAAGATCGAGAAGGACTTCTTGCATCAATTTTCTTTGTGGATTTTACAGTGGAAAGTCGTCATAGTATTATTCCCACTTGCCTTCATATCAGGTGTAAGTGATGTGTTTACTCCTATTTTTTCTCCAGTCAGTTATAGATTTAGAAGCATCTATTGTTATAGCAGATATATTGCTGAAGTCTAACTCACACTTATCCAAAGTTTGTGTCAGTCACGAACACAAATCTGATCCTCGTGTTGTACCATTAAATGGAACGACACTGGCTGATGCCTTTACAATTGTGAAATCTCCATCAACGCCACAAATAAAAATGACTACTTGTGCAGAATCTGTTGCATCCGTTGATTTATCAACACCTACAGAATAAAACTCACTTTTTTGTACATGTAATAGTTTTAATTTTTTGAATATATCTGCTATGAGATCCCCCGCATGTATCTCTATTGTCTCACCAAATGAGCTAATATTCAAAATGACTTAAGCCTATGATGGACAGAGAACTTCAATCGCACTCAGAAGACATTCTTTTACGAACTCTCCATCAGCAAAGGGATTTCCAATCTAAGCAATTTTTTCTGCTACATGTACCTAACACGAACACTATTTTAAGATTCTTCATTCGTTCTGGTGAAAAGACTACTGACGATTTGGTTTACGTTTTTATTCACTTAACCTATCACTTCGAAAATGACCGTCTAATGCAGAATGTTTCCTAATATGATTAGTATTGTAATGTCTCTTAATGTTCAATTCTTTCATCAAAACTGCAATCTTGACGTAATTAAGGTAAGCTTCATAACTATAATGTTTTGCAAAAAAATAAAAATTTTATCACGATGTTGAAAAAAATCGCACTTTTCTTTCAATGTGTTTTTCATGGCTGGCCAGGGTGCACTGATTCAAATAGCATAACCGCTTCTGAATTTCAGAATGAGAAATGAGAGAGATTAATCTAGGTCAAAATCAGCTGTAGAAAACCTGCTTATCACCAGTCAAATAAAATATTTACAGCCTATTTGTAGCTTTGACAACTGAATGCAAAATAAAGAGAACTTATTCCTCCACTATAGTGAGGCATACTCAAAGTCACCTTTGGCGAAGTATTAGTGAAAGATTGACATCTATTGCAAACCTGTTAGTGATAAAATCCTTTCTTTTCCCCGAAATTTCTGAGATTTTAAGCATAGTCATTCCTTTTTATTTTTAAAATTATTTAAGTTAGAGTAACATTTTTATAACTCCAATTTTTATAATTTATATTCAAAATTTTTTATCTCAAATGTTTATTAAACGTGTCAATGAAATATTTTAAATATCAAGAATAACATGAACTAAAATGCGTTTTCTTTTGTGATAAAAGGCTGACAAGGCAATTTTTCTTGAAATAGTCTTAAATTCAAATGTGAGGCTACTAAAATGCCTTCAGATGGTCACGGGTTTTCTCCAAGTACGAAGACCCAAGCTTATCTATTCCTGACCGTTATAACAATCTTTCCGCGAATTTGGCGAAGATCGTGCAATCCTCTAAATAGCAACTTGCTTGTTCGAGCTAAAAGAATATGAGGCTTTGTGAAGAGAAAGCGCTAATAAATTCTCAGTGAGTCTCCATTTGAGCCACGCATTTTAAGTTAAATTATTAAAGTTTGTTTAATACTCAGGATGTCAACTAAAGAGATGTTTACTGTTGACTTTAGAGAGTATGCACTAAGTTGAGGAATGATAATGAAGTTTGAATCATAGTCTACGAAAGCTACCTTGAATTTCTTTGTCAGGAAGATTTTGCTTCCCCATCCATTTCCGAAAAATGAATTTTAACCGGTTTTGAATTTTCAGGGAAAAAGTAAATCCTATATTCAATAATTTTATATTTAGTCCGATAGTTAAATTTATTGGGTTTAAGTTTTAATTTCCTTGACCACTACCAATTTCTCTTAAATCCATTGTTCCACTGAACTATTGCATAGCTATGAATGCCTAGAATTATAAATGGTGAATTCTAACTTTACTAGATTGAGAGAGAGAACGAAATGTTTAATAGGTAATGACATTTTCAAGTTATTTATTCCTTGGGGATTATTTTCATACACTTTATTCTTTAAATATTGTCACAAGGAACGTAAAATAATTAAGGAACGAAGTTCTTAGCTCTATCGCTTGGCATTATAGTTCAATATATCATACGAGTAATGAAAACATGGAAGCTATTTAGATATTTGTAGAAAAAATATATTGAAACATTTTCAAATAAGAAAATGAAAAATGTAATGAAAATATTTAACGCTTATTCTAACTGATTTCATAAGGAAAAACTAAACATTATAATTTAAAACCTAAATTTAAAAAAAAAAAAATCTAGCCTTAATTTTCTATATAAAATTTTGAATCGGTTTTATTATTGAACTAGATGAATATAAATGCAAAATAGTTTAATTATCATACATAAGCAATTGTTGGAATTTTCTTCTTTAACAAGACACAACAGTTGCCCATTTTTAATTTCCGTAAGTAAATTCTTGAATAAAATGCTATATGAAAAGGCTTTGATTAAATACTTTGCTTTAAACTGATTTATTTAGACGATCATTGAATGCAAATAGTATAGCAGAACATTATCATAATACACGATATGGCTAAAGCTACTTTAAAAGCATGTATTTCAATAAAATATTTTAAACCATGGATGCTAATGTAGACCTTTTTTATGAGAATAATTTCGATAAGTAAATAACATTTCACTCGCTTATATTAAATTATTTTAGATCCAATTTCTAATGTTTCTGATGGATCTAAGCCTCCAAGTACTTTCCTTACATCTAAAATTCTTTAATTTCACAAATTAACCTACATACCTTCTTGTAGGTTAATTTATAAGATTCCAAATAAAAATCGAACCAGATATGAAATTATGAATTTCTTGATAGAGAAAGCACATTAAATATTATAATATAGTAAAAATACTGATTAAGTATTCAGAAAAAAATACGATACATTAGTGAATGATAATACATATTTAAATTTTTTGAATAAAGTCTTTCGGTTTCATGTCGATTCAAACGCTAAGCACATAGGTTTGAACATTTCCATAAATAAGAAACCGATTTAATAAACGTGATTCCGAAAAAGTGAGATTTCCTACGAAAAATAAAGAAGGGGAGCTTAATTGAAATCCAAATACTTCTCCTAAATTTTTAGATATTACTTAAATAAAGGTAATAAATTTATTCTTAATCTACAAATGAAACAAATTAAAGAGAAATGAAAGTATATGCTTAAAATTTAAGTAAAATTATAAGCTCAATTACCTTAACAGCATTAAATAGGAGTTTGATTTCTAACTTAAATTTAAAAGTTGATTAAATATTATAGAATAAAGGTATTTCGTTAAGAAATAGCCTCATTTGCGTTATTACATTATTTTGGTTTGATTTTAAACCAAATATTTTAATACCGTCAAAACAAAAAGAATACTTATTTAAATAGTTTACTTTATAGTTTAAACAAAAAACATTTGGCAGCAATGCGGAAAATATTTGGTAACAATTTAAATATTCTTTAAGATACTAATGTCAATTTGACGTTAATTGAACAGCCATACAGTTAAACTGAAAAAAAAAATATCCATCGGTTTAAAGTAACTTTGTTTTAGCTAAATAAAATTTAAGCAAAAAGTTTAAAACAAGAAAAAATTATATACCTTAATACTTCTCTTTAAATTATAGTTTAAAACATGTACATTATACCTAAAAGATAAAGTTATAAAAAAAATAGTAATATATGTTGATCAATGCTATTTAAGAAAGATTATCTAAAAGTTACGAATGATATTAAGGTACAATTAGTAATATTACTAATTAAATACACTGCTGTTGAAAATTAAGCGAATTTGCATATTTTGTAGAATTTCATAAAAAAAATTAAACAAAACGTAAAATTATTGTTTCAAAATAAAAGTGCAAATCTTGTATGTCAAGTAATTAAGAATATACATATATGGAGGCGGAACTAGTCGAGGAACGGAATTTCTAAGAACGCGTGCCAAAATCCGCATTTCGTTCACGAGCACATCACACGGAATTCCTTGGTGTTTATTTGCAGCATTAGTTTACATTAAAATTCAAACAGTAAAATTGAGTAATGACCGATGTTTAAATTTTGGTATGAGGTGGCGAATTCTAGGTAGGCTAGAATTAGGCCAGTCTCAAATCCAGATTTGCAGATAATTCTATTTAACCCCCAGCGTCGTGTCCAAATTATGGAAGCAGTTTAAGGATTCGTCAAGAGAAAGCCTGGGCAAAAGCGTCCAATACCCTTGACGGCCAGAGGAGATCACCATTTGTCCATTACAACGAGGCGTAACAGGGATGCTGCAGCTTCTCGTGTTTTTCATGAGTTGCATGCAGCTACAACAGACCGAGTATGAAGGGTGATTGTTTCCAGAAGACTTAAAGAGAAGACTGTTTGCAAGCAGACCTGATCTTTGAGTCTCGCTCAGTTCCGGGAACAGGAGAGTAAGCATAAAATGAGGCAGATATCATACAGATTGGAGCATGAATCAATGGGTTACCGTTCTCTTCATTGATGAGTCTCGGTTCAGCCTAACCAGTAATTTCTCCCGTACTTTCATACGGAGAGAACCAGGGATCAGTTACCTGCCCTCCAATGTCCAAGAAATCGACCATTATGGCACCGGAGGCTTGATGGTCTGGGCAGGCATCATTTTGGATGGCCGAACATACCTCGATATTTTTTAAAGAGGCACTGCGACTCTTGAGATTATAGGGAAGGTATAGGGAAGAAGACTTGGTATATATAGGTATAGGGAAGAAGACTTGGTATATATAGGTATAGAGAAGAAGACTTGGTATATATAGGTATAGGGAAGAAGACTTGGTATATATAGGTATAGAGAAGAAGACTTGGTATATATATATGTATAGGGAAGAAGACTTGGTATATATATAGGTATAGGGAAGAAGACTTGGTGCCTCATATCCCTTTTTCCGCAATCCTACTTTGGTCCTGACTTCAGTTTAATGGATGACAATGCGAGGTCACATAGAGCTCAGCTTTTCGACGAATTTCAGGAAAGTGAGGATATTCGCCAGAAGTATATATATTGGCCAGTCAGATCTTCAGATTTCACTCCTATGAAGCATGCCTGCTCTAAAGGAATGGGGAAACCAATTGCAATTTGCAAACACTTCCAAGAACCATCAAATAACTGAAAATATCGTTGCAGAACGAGTGGGAACAATTGCCACAGGAACTCATAAACTCCCTTATTTCCAGCATAAAATCACTTTGCGATGCCTATACATCTGTAAGAGGGGACCATACCGTAATTAATTCATTTTTTGTTCTGTTCTGTAATTGCTGTTTCATACCTTGCGACTCCGTTGAGTATTACACACGATAATGCGTGTGTATTATAACAGTTGAATGATTATAATTTTGAAATATATCAACCGTTTGTATACACCAAGTTTTAATAAAGTTTGTACAGTAGTTCTAGAGATAATCGAACAATTTAGAAATTTTTTTTAATTTTGAACACTTGTGTGTTTCAATGTGACTGGTGTCTTCCATGGATCGGTCATGTCATACAATAATTTTTCTTTGTTTAGAAATAACAATTATTCCACTCAAACATTGTAAAGGAAGTTTTCAAACTGAGAAAAAGAGTGTTTTCCAAAGTACCGTGTATTGTATAACTCTGTACAATTTGCTATTATTCACATAATTTTTCAAATCGGTCAGTAAAGATTTTAGAATACTACCCTAGAAATTATTCTTTCATACACTATTCGGGAATTGAAACAAAAACCAAATAAATAAAATGTTCGAATACCTCAATTTCTCTCTCTCTATTTATTTAAATGTATGTGTATATGTTTAAGATATTTTTTCACAAAATTAATGCTTCCTTTTTTTTTATTGAAGATTAGGTCATGACAATGCTTGAACTAAGAAATGCCTTAATTCGCTTATTATTATAAAAGTAGAAATTATAATTTAAAAATAAATAAAACATTCAAGCATGACAGTTTAAAAGCATTTGTAATAACTATTAATTTAAAACAGCATAAGATTCATCTTAATTTTTTTTAAAAAAAATGTTTTTCTTTGAAGTATAAACTTAAGCTGATATAACTTCCATTTCAAATAATTGAGAACTATAATCCTAACTTGGAAAAGCCAATCATAAATTCTAAGAAACTAAAGAGCCTTTTTATTATTTTTTGGCAAATATTTTTGTTTTTCTACTTAGTCGCTTAGAATACGGTCAAATTTATTTTTTGAGTTTTGTAAATTTTAATGGATTAAATAATATTCTTCTTAGTTATTAAGAAATATACTCTATCTTCGTTTTTTCTAGATCAAGCAGTCTTTTTTAATATCTCCTCAATATGTTGCATTTTAATTTCTTAAGCTATTGTGAAGTCCACTCTTTATCAATAATCCTTACATAAACTTTGAATTAAGAATTAAATTGTTTTTCTTTCAATATATATTTGTAATTTCAAAAAATATCAAAATCATAATACTTGTAACTGTTACTTCTAGATTTTAAAATTGCACGAATTACAAACTAGAAAAGAGCGTCAATATTTAACTATCTCTTTTTAGTGCCTTTCTTTTTTAAATATCTAAAATTTGGTTAAAACATAAGAATATTACATTCAAATATTTTTAAAATTTATTGCATAATCAAAAATGTTAAATAGTGTCTTCTTAATAATTGTAAAAACTCAGACTTTTAAATAATAAAAATACGTTTATTGTAAGTGTAAAAAAACATAAAAATGTCAAAGGAAGTAGAACACAGTGAAAGGGAAAATGAAATGACATTTGATCCTAAAATCAAGGAGAAATAATTGTATTGTTACTAATACATCATCAGATAACATATATGTAGAAAATAATGTAAATGATCGAGAGGTTAGTAGAAAACGTAGCAGGATTCCTTGTAAATGACCTCGAAATATTGAAAAAATAAAATGCTAGGTATACAATATCAAAAGAAGAATAGTAAAATAATTTCCAAAAGGAAATTAGATAACTAATAATGAACATGGTACTTTAAAAAAATGTTATTGTAATGTATTTTACATAAATATTTTATCTTTTCCATCTGTTAAAAGGTATGTGTTATAAATCTTTATAAAATGGCCATTGTCCCAATCAACATTTATTTTTTTACTTACATATCTTGTTTTGTTGCAGAGATAAGAAAAAACTCTCTTACATTTCTATATACTTCTCTGGTCAAATAAATAAACCAAATACTTTTGAAACTAATGTGATTAAAAACATTAATTTTATCATTTTTTGTTTTCTGGACTTGACCGCATTTACTTCTGAGCAACACAATTAACAATGAGAAAGCATTTTGATTTGTTCATTTTTGTTGCATTTTAGTCGGAGAGTTATGAAATCAGGACAATTAAAAAGAGAATTTACTTATATTAATTATACGCTACCTTTTCATACTTTTTGACAAATAGAAAAAAAAAAGAATGTGTTACTGTTTGTTAGAGTTTCTGTTTCAGAAATTTTTGTTACACCTTCAACTTATGTTTTAGTTCTTTTTTAGTGAGTAATATTTTCCAAAACGATTTTCTTTTCTTTATACAATCCCTGTCACTTTATAAAGCATTTATTGTTGAAAAATGTCATTGTATACTAAATGCGTTGTCATATTTCAAAGTGGAATAAGAAATAGATAAATTTATTCCCTTATCTTCCCTCTATTTATTCTAGAAAATGTTGAATTCTAACTATAAATTGATTTTACACTTCGTGATATATTTGACACTACTTCCCAAAACAAAATCCAGGTATAGAGAGAGAGATGCGAATTTCTCTTTTTTCCAATGAATACGAAACAAAACTATAATAAACGCTCCTTAATTTTCTATTTGTAATTTTTACAGCATCGAAAACAGTAAAATTAATGCCTGATAAATTAATCTGTTAAGTACATATTGTAATACAGGCTTAAAGTAAATTTTATGTTCCAGAAGTACTGTATTGTAGTGATCAAATTTAATGGGTTAAATGTCGATTATCCCATTGCTTTACACATTCTCGAATACATGAGTTTTAACCAACATTTCATTTTACATTAAATGAAAATAAAATTAAAAAAAGAAAGGCGCTCAATTTTTTTTGATAAACTACAACCGTGATTAAGCGTTCTTATTATTCATATTTGTAATGCATGGTTCCCACCCTCTATGACATAAAGAACTTTAATTTGGTATAGCTCCTCTTGGAACGTTGATTCTACTTCTGAAAAACCCACACATTTCCGTTGAACACAAAATCTTCGGAAGTGTGAATCGCAATTTCAAGAGGAAAGGGCGTTTTCTTCCTCTTTGCGGCTGTCCTCCATCCCTTCTGGCAGAACACTTAAATAATAACTTCGCCAAGAATTTGGTACATTCTGTATTCCCACACACACTTACATAGACCTATTCCCACAGACAGGTCACTCTTGGAAGTCAGACAGACATTTAACATTAATTTCATCTTTAAGTACACAATTATTTCAACAATTTCGACACCACTGTCATCCTCTTCTTAGCATGTACACATATGTAATCGTTAACTTAAAATATTGTTCGCGTAATAAATTTAATGAGACTACAAGAAATAAGAGTTTTCATTCAGTGTTGTATATTTCATTGTTGTTCTTAATTTTAATGCTCTAATTATCATCTATAATAGGAGCCTCTACTTCCACCATACGATCACTCCATTACACCTAGTTGTTTAATCATAAATACATAAATCTCAAAATTATTAATTAAAAAAAATATCTTAATTAAGAGAAGAGGTTCTGTATTATTGGTATGTTAATAGTTCCCTTTTGATAATGGATATATCGTTACATATTGGTATATTATCTGTCAACATAGACCTATTTTAAGATCTCTCTCTTTTATACCCAATATCTCTACCTAATTAAAGTAGAATGCAAATTAACTTCCTAAATAACTCTAATTAATTTTCCTGCATAAAGCTGACCGAGTAAAATAATTATACATTATTATTATTATTATTGGATTATTATTACAGGTTTCCTATCTTGAAAAGTATCCTAACTCTTGATGTTCATTATTCTTATAAATATGGAACTAAATTGCGTATTACTACGTATATTATTAAAAAAAAAGAAATGAGCAATTAAATTATTTGCAGACGTCTTATCAAATGTAAAATCTAGTTCACATCTAATTCATATTCACTCATGCACAACAGATGTTATAATAAGTTATTAGATTACAATGTTAGGCTATTCGTGAACTTTGTAGTGTAAGTCTATCAGTTCCATCGAAATTTGGATATACGTTTTGGTTTTATATATATGCATTTAAATTTGCTAGAACTTTTCTAGCCAAATGAAACACCACTAAATAAGATTGTAATAGAAGTGTAGGAAAGGAATGTAACATGTTTACATAAATGAGACATATAATTGAATATAGCATTAGTAAAGATTGAACAATAATTGATTAGGGAAGTTAGTATTGAGAACAGTAATGAAATTAACATTGAGTAGTCGCCGTTTCCATGTGTGAACCGATATTGATAACTAACCGACTGTTTTGAAGAATCTCTTAAAGTAAGCGGACGTTTGTATACCCTCTTATGATTAAACTCACTAGGGTATCAACAACATGGTAAACCATTTATCTTATTAACATTCCAAACTATATTGCAGGTGTGTTAGGGATCAGTAGACGTTAAAGAGCATTGGCATAGTTGGAGTAATTTAAATTAATCCAAAAAGTATAAACATATGTTTCCTCTTCATTTGACTATAATTATTTCTGTACAGAGACTTTAATTTAGAGCCTATTTAGATGGAAAACAATGACTAAAGTTATGAATAATTGGGAGGCGTTACAAGAAAAAAAAAATAAAGAATATTTAACTTATAATAACAGTTTATAGGCGACTGATAAGAGAAACCAAGGAATGTTAATTTTAGAAATTTTTCATGATTAAAATCATATGATCTTTCTTCTCAAGTGTTAAGCATTAAATTAGAAAAAAAAATGAAATTATTAAAAGACCAAAATGTACCGATATGATGGAATTCCCTGTTTTCAAATATTACCAAACGTATTCAATTCAAAGGAAATTGTATTAAACTTTTAAAATTGAATTCATAAAATAGGAATTGGGAATCACATTAGGTCGGGCCAATATAGTGTACATATGAACCCCTATAATTCCTCTATCTCATCTCCCAATTTAGTTAAATACACTAAATAAATGCTTCAAATGATGACCGCATTTACGTTATTGTTCTCATTCTTTATTTTCAATTCTCCTCTTATGACTTAGCCTAACTAATTTTAAAACTATTATTTAGTAAATAATTAAATACAAAGAAGAAGCATCGGTATCAATTACAAGCTCATATTTGGCGTTCTTTCCATTAAGTCGTGGCTTGAAGTGTCAAAGAACTATCATGTAGCAGGGTTGATGCACGTTAATTTGACCTAAATACTCAGACTGAATGAAAGTTCGGAGAAAAGATTGACAACTTAGGTGTCATCTTCGGCTCTTGACCAAGGTATAAAATTAAAAGGCTTGTTAACAATAGCCCCTGTGTAGCTTAGTAGCGCAGTGTTCATAAGCTATTAGTCAGTCAATTCATAGTTTTACTAATAATTGTAATTCCATTTGTATATCTTTATAGAATTTTATAACAACTAAATTCAAAATAATTGTTCCTAAAATAAAACGATAAGACTGAAAAATGAATTACAATAACGGGAAAAGTCAAGTTTTGATAACTAATTGTTTTATTTTTATTTTACATATCGATTAGCATCAAAAGTTCAAATATAAATTTCAGTAATTTCGTTGAACATCTATACCGAATGACGATTACATATAACAAAAAAATCACGATCATTTCTTAGAACTTTAAGAGCAACCTAAGTACACAGTTGAAAAATATTTTTATATGAAGGAAGATAATGTTCAATATCGTTCATCGGAAAAATGTTTGGCTGGTGCATTAAAAAATACTTTCTTATTTATATAACATTAATGCACATTAAAGTGTGACTAAGGCAGCTTAATGTTCAATGTCATAAACTTGCCGCCGTCGTTGTTTCGTCGAGTCATGTGTCCGAATTCTGGTGCGATTTGGTGGATTTTGATCTTAAGGATTTTAATCTTTCGATGTTTTAAGGTATCCGTTGGTGTTATGTGTAAGCTTTGGGAAATATATAACAGCTCCAGTGTCAGCCTTGTCAATTAAACGACATTTAAAATTACGAAACTCGTTGTCAGTCGCTCTCGCGTTGTTTCTATTTAGTTGTTAATGAACAGTTAATTAATCAAAACATCTTAAAGTGGTTAAAACTACATGAAGTATGAAAGCCTAAATGTGTTTAAGTTCCGATTAAAATTATAACATTTGTTTGTGTCTTTCATTTCATTGTCTTTCATTTGTATCTTTCATGATTAAACAATAGTATTTGTTTTTGTCTTTCATTAGATTTTTCTACAGTACAAACTTCTGAAGTACAAGAATTGCAGGTTAAATATAAAGAGTAGGAATACCATAACTTTTTCTCACGTTCAAGCTGTAAAGTATTTTTGGCTCATTTTGGGCATAAAATTATAGTATTTGTTTGTGTCTTTCATTTCATTGTCTTTCGTTTGTGTCTTTCACGATTAAACAATATTATTTGCTTGTGTCTTGCACAAGTACAAGAATTGCAGATTAAATTTAAAGTGTAGGAATTTAAATTTAAAGTGAACTTTTTCTCATGTTCAAGCTTTAAAGTTTTTTTGTCGGAAGTTGGGCATTAGTTTGTCAAACAATTTACTGATTTGTAATAGGTTCACAAATAAGAAATTTCCAGTACAGGAGTACAGGAACATCCAGTACTTTCAATATTTAATAACTGTTCAATTCTGATATTAGGAACAACATTTTTTTCTTCTGCAGAAAAATGGACTTGGTTCCCGAAAATGAATGAAAATCGATTTTTCTTATTTTTATTTTAAAATATTCTTTGAATCGTTATCTTTTGATTGATGTAATACTTTTGTATGTACGAGCACTATAAGCTTAAGAAATGAAATTGAAGAATGTAAGAAATATCTTTGGGGCTTGACCACATGTCTTTTATAGATGTCTGTAATTTTATTTTATTTTTTTTCATCAAAACATTTATAAAACTAATTTTATTTCATTTTAATCATAAAGATGAAAATGTAGCATTTTTTTGTGACTACAACTATCATTACAAGCAATTTGTGGTTGATATCTTGTATATTGTTTGTAGTGTAGATATCGAACTAATTATAAATACGTTTTATATTGAAGAAAAACGGTCTTGATCTAGACTTTCTTTCATTATTGTTTGTACTGAATCTGTTGAAGTGTTAGTGTTTATTTGTGGGCAGTTAAAATGCCTCGCTTAAGCCGGAGATGTCATTCTAAGCAAATGAACAGTAAACGTGGTGTAGTGATGTTCAGAATAAGGTTGGTTCTACAAAAGAAAAAAAATGTTTTTCCTAATATCAGAATCGAACAGTTATTAAATATTAAAAAGACTGGATGTTCCTGATCTGGAAATTTATTCTTTGTGAACCCACCTCAAATCAGTAAACTGTTTGATGAACTAATACCCAAAATGAGAAAAAAAAAAACTTATAAACTTGAACGTGGGAAAAAGTTAGGGTATTCCTACACTTTAAATTTAATCAGCAATTCTTGTAATTCAAAAGTTTGTGCCGTAGAAAAATCGAATGAAAGACACAAACAAATACTGTTCCTGATATCATTTAAGGTATAACATATATAATCGTTCTGCAACATTGGGAAAGGTTATTCAGCCATTGAGAAAATTTGTTTGGCTTATAAATATATTGCCTTTATTCATCGGAGACATACAGCAAATGTATTAAATTTCTTCATAGAACCTATAGAGTTACTGCAAAGAGTGTGCTAAAGGAAGTGCATTTTGAAGCACCAAATGCTAGTGAAATATCTGCTGATGACCCATTTGTCGACATAAGTGTTTCTTTCGATAATAGTTTGTTGATACGGGGCCATAGATCTTTGACTGACATTGGCTGTGATAGTGATATACATAAGGATATGTCATTGACTACAAAGTTACGTGCAAAGTATGTCTTCATTATTATGTAGGAAAATAAAACTTAGAAGATTCAAGTGCAAACATTATTATGGGGTTTGAAGGGAATAAAAGTGAGTGTGATATCAATCACACCGATTCATTGGGTTGGATGAAAGTGGAGGTGGCATTGATACTGTGGGAAATATCATAATGATTAGAATTTCGATATTCCATATTATAGTCTGATGATGACTGTAAAACCTTTAATGGTATATCTCAAAGAAATATCTATGGGTATACTGTCTTAATAAAAAGGAGGAATGCATAAGCAACGTTAGTAAGAGTTTAGACACTGTTCTACGGAATGCTGCGAAGGAAACAGCTCGAGACATCTCTTTAGGTGAGAAAGGTTATGGAAGTTTGAAAGAAACTGTCATAAAAAATTAACTTCTTATTATTAGAAGGCCATATTAAAGAAAAACAAGGGGATGTTCTTGCAATGAAAAGAGCAATAAACACTTGTGTACAAAAATTAAGGTCGAGATGGTTTTTTAAATATAAAGTTGTGCAAAATCTTTGCAAATGAACACGAATAATACCATAAGATCCCAAAGACAAAAGAACATGGGTAATATAAGCAAAACTTTCTAAAAGAGAAAAAAAAATAATAATGAACTTAATTGAAAAAGTAGCATGTAGCACAATGCGACTGAAGGCTGAAATATCCATGTGACAGGTGTCCAGCCAGAAGCATTCAGCCTTTAGTAAATGATACGATCTTCCTTGACTACTATGTTTCACATCGTCTGGCCATGCTATGTATGAGGTTGTCAATGAATCTTTGAGGCAATGAAGCCCATTTATCTTGTACCATCAATCGGAGTTCCATTAATATGCTAGGTTTTCAACTTCGTCCTTAACTTTTGCACACCAGTGTACAAACTGCAAGAGGGTTTTCAGTTTAGCTTAGTTTTTATTAACGTCGCACTAGAAGCAACACGAGGGCTATTGGCGACGGACCTCGTAATTTTGAACCACGGTCATGTGACGAGGACGACACCTGAGCTTGCACACCCCTCTTCTAACATCCACACCACGCCAATGGGAGGACTTTGGGACTCGGCAGATTTAACGTGCATCAGCCCCGGCTACACGGCGGGTCTTTAGCGGCCAAGGATCGAACCCGCGACTGAACGAAAACCGCCGGTCGCTAGTCCACGACCTTGACCACTAGGCTACCGCGGCCCAAACTGCAAGAGGGACATCAATAAACGAAAGCGTTTTGGCTTATATCCGTCATATTTACAATCGGCGTGCTTCTAATGAACTTTTAGGAAAGTGGATCATTTGTGGAACAAAAATCCAAGCTAAAGGTGCATAATATGATTTTGTCGGAGTGTCCAAAAGAGATATTTGTGCAGAAAGATTAAGTGAAACATCAAATAATACAAGCCATTTGTAAGGAGCTTTAAACAACATTTCAACAAAGCAGCCTTACGAAGTATCAAGGAGACGCAAAAAGCTATGTATATACCTTTCGAAAATACACGAATGATTTTGATGTCATACTGAAATCGCAGAAAAGAATATTTAGAATGAGACGCAAGAGCACCAAATATAAACATGCATGTAAACTAGTGAAGATGCAGTTTTCAAAGGAGACATTAATGTTAAAAAAGATAGGTGTTATTTAAAGATCAGGATATTTTTATGGTGTAAATAATAAAGTAAAATTGTAACGTTGCTTTTCTTTCTTTGTAAGATATGCATGTATATTATTTAAATTAAACTTAAATTATTTCCCAATTTTTGTTTTTATTTATGATATATTTTCATCTAAATTTATTATTGTGTTATTATAATAAGTACACAATTTTAAAAGTGGTTTTATATATTATTATTATACATTTTCCTTCATTTTTCAAGTTTGTCAATTCCAATTAATACCCTAAAATGATATGAATTACCAAAAATATTTACTGAAATTTTGTGAAATTGCAATTACTTCTGCAAACATATAGCGCATAATATAAAATGGCATTTTAAGTTAATGGAAACTTATAATATTTATTTCATTAGAGTTATAAGCATTAAAAGTGTTTTTTCTCAGTTTTTGTTTGTTCGAAATATCTTTGTTTTTAAAAAGCTACTCATTCTATAATCAGTAATCGATCACTTCTTTTTTTAATTATTATATATAATATATGTAACTAAATTTGGAGTCTATTCTGCAAACAAAGGAATATTTTTAAAAAAAAAAAAAAAAAAAAAATAATGTAAAGGATATCTACGTTTTTGATGAATTTCAGCTTGTCGTCCAACATTTTAGTTTTTTCTCCAAAACTAAAGAAGTTATTTCAAAATTGATCCCTAAAATTGTTTAAGACATCCTTGAGAATAATACGAAAATTTACATTTTTAAAAATTAATAAAGGGAGGAGTAGGGATTTTATATATCTAAAAATTTTTGAAAGAAATCTAAATTTTTAAAGTTGTGTTAACAATGCATTCTAATTTTCATATAAAATCTTTTTCCTGAATAGGAATACTACATAGCTTGCTAAAACCTAATTTTTAAATGCTTTAAAGTGAAAATTATTTCAAATACATTGAACTTTGCTATCAAAATATTTTTATGCTAAAATTTAACCTAAAACTATGAAAAACACATTTAATAATCTACTTCTAATTCAAAAAATTTTTGTAGTGGAAAACAGGGTGAAAATAGTATATGAATTGATTATCAGAATAAAGCTCATAACTAAAAGTAATTAAAATATCATTATTCTGTTAATTTTATCTTATTCATCATAAAAAGTTTTGGCGCTGGTACTATTTTCAGGATGAAAATCTTATTATAATTTTTGTTGTGTTTCGAGTCCAATAAATAACAATGAAAAATCAAAACATTGTTACAACAATACATGATTTACACCTTTGTTACTAAATATGACCAATTTTACAACCTTGAAAGTAGTAGGGTTCTTGAAAACTATAAAAGTAAGATACTTGCAAAATTTGAATGAATTTGGTTCATAGCCGTTCCTGATACCTACGTTGCCATATGTAAATATGTAGAGAAAGCTCATTTTGCGAAAAATCCAAAACAAACTTTCAAATGCAATTTTTAATAATAAACATAACAAAATATAGTTAAAATACCCCTGATTTATAAATAACATCTTCTTTGCTTGTAATACTTTAATTTTATTTCGCCTATGAGCTCTTAGTATTTTTCGGCGCTGCTTTACATTTGGTGTTGAATGACGTGCAGCATCAAAAATTCGACAACTGTCAAGGTGTTTGTAAGATTTTAAGGTAAAATAACCAGGCGTTACATTTAATTTCCTTAAAATTTCAACACAGCCCTTGTTCCCATCATTACACTGTTTGACAGTATTCAGTGCACCAGATTTTAAAATTTTAAGGCACACTAAAACCTCTTTCCGTACTCTCTGCCATTAAAACTTTCACTCGCATTCTGTGCCTTACCTTGAAGGCACTTCGACAGTAGTTCTTTAGAACACGATTCTAATTATGTTGGTTTAATTATATTTAGAATTTCATTTGACAAGCTATTATACTTTTCTTTGGACTTTTCGCCGCATGACAGTGCTCGCTGATAATAACACGAATTATCTTTCCCGATTTGACACTGTCCATGCATGGGTTTCTTGCCACTCGATGCACAGTGTTACAATTCCGCAATAACATTCTGTTGAAGTTTGAGTAGATTGCCTACATTTCTTCGAACAGCAATTAAATTGTAATTTTGCTATTTGTTAATAAAATAATCAGTAAGAGTTTACCTTTACGAGATAAATTTTTATTTTTCGATTTAAAATTCGATTAAACTTTTCGATTTTGATTTCGATTTCGATTACACTTTTATTTTTCGGTTTCTGGCACCTACTCTTTTCTGGACATGCCCAATGCATTCTAGTTTAGTCACACAATCCTTTCCATATATGTCTTTCACTAGCCTTTAATGTCTCCATCCCCATAATAGTGGGAATATTTCAAACCTTTTTTCACAATTGATCGCTTGAAAATCCTGTTTTCGCCAACAACTTCCATTTTAGCTTTTTCCAACAGAACCTATAAAATTTCTTCGGCACACATGATCTGCTTCAAGTGTCTCGGATACAATATGGGATATTTAGGTATTTTTGAAAGCTTTCTGAAGGTCGGACAATAGGATGACATTATTTCAACGTCCACTACTTTGCTAGTGTCAATTGACATAGCAGCAACACACCCATTCATTGAAGTGCAATCTCTACGCTGCTATGTTTCATCGACAGAAACACCGCATTCAGCTAATTTATTTTTAGATGAATACATACTCAAAACTCATTAGCTGCCTTTTGTATTGACAGTTCACTTACTACTGAAATGAAAGACATAAGTTTATTCTCATAAACTTATGATTTGTGTATGATTACTGAGCTTGGGTAAATTTAATGTAGCACATAAGTTATATGTAGCAGAAAAAAATTCCACTTCCTGCCTGCAGACAAGCACTTCCGGTTTCAAAAATTAGCTACCGAGTAAAATTCAAATCCCTGTAACTTAAGTTTTAATAAGATACATGCAAAATTCAAACACTATTAGAAAGAAAAAAAAATTGATTTTAATTTAAAATTAAAATTAGAAAATCGAAAAGTTTGACAAAAATGACGTTTTAAAGTTGTGTAGATATTTTAATAAAAAGAAATTCAAAATTATGCGAATCCTCTTACTTTTCAACTTAAATTATTATATCTGTTTTGATATACTTATTTAAATATGATGCAGTTTTTTAATACATAAATCAACTTTAGGAGCTTACTTTAATTTTAAAGAAAGTTTAAATAGAATTTTAATGCAGCATAGAAAAATTTAATTTTTTAGATTAAAAACAAAAAGAAATTTATTTAATGAGATGATTAATAATTTTTAAATTCTTTTGTATTAAAAATGAGTTTTCTAGGGTAATGTATTAAATTTATAATGCTAATCTGCATATTTTTATATACCTCAGACGATTGTAAAACTTCAAAATAAGTTCTTAATGAACCTTACTTTTGTTCCTTTTCCAATACTTATAATTTACATTAAAAAGTATAATTTATGTGCTGTCTACTTTATAATCGTGTACTGTAAGAGGAATTAATCATTATTTATCATAAAGTTCCAGAAATTTGGAGTTTTTAATTTTTTTTCTGTCTTTCAAAATATTATTATCCATAAACTCAATAATAATCATGCAATATTAGCTTTTAAATTTAATTTCGTTAAAATATTTCGCATCTATGTTTTTAGTGTATTAAGAAACGAAAAAAATTAAGTATATATTAATAGAAATAAAATAGCTTATAGTTGATAAATAGTGATTACAAAAATGTTATGTAATTTTTATTGGAAAGACTCAGCGTATGGTAAAACGTGAATTCTAATATTGTACACATCATCCAGAATTCAGAGAAAATAATTCAAGAATCTTCTTACAAAGACCATTAAAGATTTATAATTATATTCAAATAAATACCTTCATACTATCTAATATGTATATTACATTATACTTGAATTTTTAGCGACAGAAAATTCATAAATAACAAATTAAAAGGAATGCTTCATCAATGCATTTCAAAAATAAAGAAATGATAACATAAAAATATTACTAAAAATATTCTTGTGTTAAATATTCATGGAGAAATTCATTAGCTTTTTGGAGACCTCTTTCAGTTTTACTTAGTACTTCAGCAAAAAAGAGAAGAAACATCCCATGTCAAGAGAATTTATCTCCAACAACAGGGAAAGCTAATCTTATTTCTTATGAAGTTGATACGCGAAAGGCTTACATATTAAAAGTAACACTAGACGTTGCTAGGTAATACTGATTGATGAAAACCCCTGGATAGATGTATTTATGTAGAATTCGGTACACACATAAGGAGAAAAAGAAAACTACCCATCGGAGGATATTGCAAATAATTGTTCTTTGTGTTGTATAGTTAAGATATTGTTATCAGTATGAACTAGAAAGTTTTACTTCAGCAATACTTCTTTGCCAATTAATGCAAGATTAGAATTTTGAATATATATATATATATATATATACATAAAGAAGATAAGTAACATAATTATGCAGACCTAACTTTAAATGACTTTTAAAGAAAATCAATATAATATAATACTTTTAAAATATTTCAACAAAATAGAACTGATACTCTTTTAAAAGATATATAGTTTGAAATTTTGATTTCCTTTTATCAGAAGACGATATTTAAGGATATATCATTCGATGAAGCAAAATATTACAGGACCTTTCCCACATAACACAATATTTTAGTATATAAAATAAGAAGAAAGAAAATGACTTCCTTTTAGACGAAATCTTGGAATGTGAAAAATTAGGAGATATGTACTTTCAAAAAATAAATTTCTATTTGCTCAGATCTGAAAAAAATTATTAATTCAAAATGAAAACTTCAGAAAATAAGTAAATCTATAGGGTGTTTTAAACATTTGGCAAATTTACCTATTTTAAAAACAAAGGGTTCTGATATATGCGGTTATATATTCTGATATACTCTGATATATATTTAAAATCCACTCTAATTTAAAGTAAATAAAATCATCATTAAGTCGAATAATTGATGATTCATAAGGCTAAAATTCTAATCTTCCTAAGGAATATTTATAATTCCGTCCTTTAAAAAATGTTTATTGACTTTTATACTTTTATTTATTTCTTGAAACAAACCAATAGTATCAACATGAAACAAGATTTTGTAATATTTCCACCTTGTATTATACTTATTTGTTTCTGCACATATCTAATATACTCTTCCTGACTTCAACACATCGAGTATACTACGTTAAATGAAGAGCCAGAGGCTGAGTTGTCGCTTCTTCGCCGATAATAACATGACATTGACAGGACTTAAAAAAGGGTTCAAGTGGACGTGGAATGAGGTTTAGCAAGGAAAAAGTAATGGTGAGTGCGTGTAGAACCAAGACCACTGTGTTGACTCCACTGTAACATAAACTCCTGATAAATCATCCAATATATGATGAGACACTCAGACGTAATTTGAGCACTCAGAAAATGGTCGAAGGAGGATGCAATAAGTACTTGTTTTTTAAGGCATACTCTTAAACAGAGCCGAAACAAAGTTTATATTTATTTTTGAGCTAGTTTATGATTTGTTAGTCATTTACTTTCAAATCTAAATTTCATTGCTGCCGCGTCAAGTTGTCAACGTCATTTTGCGTCTATTTATCACTTTTCGTGAGAGTTGGATTCATCATTATGCACCAGAAATCAAGCAAATATCTGAAAGTCAGTTTGCTTAAGGTAAATCGTTTCAAAAAGGCGAATATGGTCTTATCGCCTTGAAAAGTTATGAAAAAGAAGTTTTGAAGTGCTAAAAGGTGTCATGGACACGAATACTTGTAAATGCGACGTAGACAGCTGTTAAGTGAGTCATGATGCTTACTAAAAACAAATCATTTCCGATGCTACGAGCACCATTACTTGGAATTTCTAAGAACTTATTGAATGATCGTCGTACTTCACGTTTCCCATTTAACCACTTAAGTGCTCATGACTCAGTTTCTTTCATAGTGTGGCTGATACTACAAATGGGATAATAACCATTCAATATGCTTTGCTATAAACCAGTTTAGTATTTAGAATCAAAAACTGATTAATTTTGCACTTTCGAGTAGACAATATACTTTAACTCTATCTTCCATCCTTTGCATTTTCTTCTACAATTTATGTAGAAATTTACAGTACTTTATTTTCAAGTGACATGGGATGTTAAGTACGTGATATTTACTAATTCATAATCTATAGCCGAAACGTAATACTTGTATAATCCTCAGGAAACAAAATCCTTTAGCTTTAAAGATTGATTTTTAAAAATACATCTCTATCTATATTTAGCCCAAAAATGTACAACATTCTTTGTAACATTCGTTTAAGTAGTGATTCTCTTTACTGTTGATGAGCTAGTATATCTGTAGCAGTTATATGTATAAAAATTCCAGCCCTATTTCACAGTTAATTTTAACTGTCTAAACCGTTAGTCATCAAACTTTATGAACTCACGGAACCCTTAAAGCTATGATGGGTATTCTGAAGGAACGGCATCCTACACTTAAAATATATATATATATATATATATATATATATATATATATATATATATATGTTTAAAGTAAATCGGAATGTTGTAGGTTAGGGATGGTCATATGTATTGGCTCGCGACTACTTTGTTGAAATTGATACTAGAATCGGGACCTTTTAAAATGATTATATTCAATGAGTTAACTGTACATTTCATAAAAAGTATATAAATTGTTCCATAGAAGTCAATAAATATGAATTGAATAAAATAGTGACAAACAAAAATTGAGCCAATAGTAACAAATCTAATGCACAAAGAGCATTTTTAAAAATTAACCTAAAAATTTAATTCTTTAAGAAAATGCAATTTAAAAGAATGTGAAACAAATAAATTTATACAATTAAATGCAATAATCAATAAAATTTTATCATACGTTTGACTCATTGAACTAAATAAATTTCTTAAAAAATGAGTTTTCATGATGCACTGTCTCTTTAAACATATTCACACACATTCAGTTTTCCTTATAGACAACAGAAACAAAGCTTCTAATTTCAATCCCTTTTCTTGTAGCAAGAACATATTTTATGAAGAAATAAAAACGTTTCATTTTTTATTTTTTGAATATTTAGGAGTCATTCTCACAAGGATTTTTCGATAGATGAAATTTTCTTTAGGTAATTAAATTATTTTTTTTATTTAGAAAGAAAATTTCTAGTAGCATGAAAATACTTTATTAAAATAAAATGCTCCAGAAATGAATTTTTAAAAAAATAATGGGAACTCGGATTATAATTTGATGTTGAAAAAGTAACAATGCAAACAAAAAGAGTTTTGTTCAAGAATCACATTTCTTAATTAAATTATTGTTAAACGAGCTCATTATCAGCGAATAAATTGAATCAGTTTTCCCATGAGATTAGTGTGAAAGAAATATTGTACAACCTTCCGAAGTTCATATTTTTTTTTCAAATCACTATTAATATTTTATTCTGACCTTATTTTCTTAATCTAGTAATGTATCTCTTTTAATACTTATTTTACTATGAATAAAAGATAATTTTACATTTTTATGGAATAAAAACTAATGAAATTGCAAAAAACTTCTTTGAATCTTAAATATTGTCGTGCACGTAAAGTTTGAAAATTAAATACTTTTATGACCCCCTATTTCAGTATATAAAATGCTTCAACATTATAAATATTACTATGTGTAGTTAAAAAATTTTTATGACCCTCATCATTTACATAAAATATGTATTTAAATAATTGCGATAAACCCCTTTTCCTCTTAGATGCATCAATAAACGAGGGTGTTTCAAAAAGTACATGTTTTTGACGGCAGATAGCGTTGTTGAGTGAAGTCAGTGTTACCATTTTGTGCTGCCTTTTTGGAAAAAGGTACCAGAACAAGTTTGACAGTGTTTCATTTAAGCATTTAAATTACTAAAGAAAAATATATTATCTTCCAAAAGTAGTCTTAGAATTTTATGTGCAGAAAATATTATCAGACCATATTTATAAATTAAATACATTAACCTGCTTTATTTAATTTATAAATTGCTAATAAACTCTAATTTATCTCCAATAATGTCTTCTTTTATATCAGAATTCATAAGTTTTTACGCCGTTTTGTTAGTATAATGGAAATTTTCTCAATTCTTGGATTTGTTTCATTTTGATTATATTTCAACTGCAAGTAATTAAACTTATCTGTCAAACTCTACATATTTAATCTTATTAATTTAATTTAGTCCTAAATTAAAATTATTCAGCAGCAAATGTTTATTATATCCTGAACGAAAATTGATTGGATATTCTTTTACAAAGAATTATCATAGAAATGTTGGTAAAAATTTGCGCACTTCTATTTTTAAATTAGACTTGTGGATGATTACCGAATGCTTCTACAGTTTTATCACAACAAATATGCAATATGCATGCATTAATCGGAAGTGAAAAAAGAGTATTTAACAAACAGAAACGTAATAGAATTATATATTCTTCACGATATTTATTATTTGCAAAAATTATTATCTTCAAGCCATGTTACTTTTTAAAGTTGTCACTTTACTTTAAAACTATTTTAGTTACTTTTTAGTTAAATATACCTCTCAGTTTTCAGTACAGGCATTTTTTTCATATTGCCTTCACAATCATTATCTATTTCAGTTTAATGTCTCAAAATCGGAAATATTTTAATAATATATATGAATAAATAAAAGTATTTTTTCTAACAAAAGGTTCTTAATCGGTATGAACCGATACTCTAAAACATTATTATCAGTATATTCTAATTGTCAGAATTCATTTATAAATTTGAAGAAATGTTTTCATCTTTCCAAAAAAATCTTTAAATTACAATTTACTTATAAAAAATAATTTTTCTGTAATAATAAGATGTCATTTATATTATTTTCAGACATAAATATTCAACACAAGACTTTTGTCTTCTTTTATCATGACGAACAGTAACCATCTATTTCAAAAGCTTTATTTGAAAAATATTCACCACCGAAAATCTTTTATGGCCCTTTCAGGATGGTTGAATTAGTCCTTTGGAAACCATTTTCTCTTCTTTATATACTGAAACGGAATTTAGATGCAGTTCCTGCATCATTCTAAAAGTGCAGATTGCTCATTTTGTCGAAAATTCTAGCTCGTTATCCATCTATCACGATCCATAAAATATGGCTTCTTTAATAATGGACAGCTCTGTTGTATTTTGGAGAGCAGTTTTCTTTAAGTGTAGGTATCATTATATTTGTATAAACTCTTAGCAGATCAACATTTACATCTCCAAAATGCTTACTTTTGGAATCAGGATAGAAAAGGTCATTTTGCAGTTAAAAGCTTTGATCTAAGCTACACTAAATTGGTTATTGTTATGTTAATGCTCCTCTGCAAGGGAGTATAATTTAAAACTAGGATTCAATCTATGTATCAGAATTTTTGTTCAATAGTTATTAGATTAGTTCTTTTAAAATTATTTTTGCTAAATCACAGCCACTGTAACTTGTTTTATATTTTAAGATGTATTTCAAAATAATAAATTATATGATCTGTGAGTATAATATACCTCTTTCACCTAAGCAATTATTAATTTAATTTTATTCCCTAAATAAATGAAGACTTTTTTTTGATAAAATCAGATACATAATTTTGAGCTCTTTTTGACATGGATTACACCCCAAGCAAAGGTAATAAAGATATCTGAAAATTTCATCACATTTTGATAAATAGTTTTATTGATATATATATATTGATAGAGAATAATTTCTAAATTTTATTCACTGATGATAAGAATAATATGTATGTTTCTAAGGATTTGTTCATTACGAGTGACATATTCGTAAGATTTGAAAAGCACGTCGTTTCAGATGAAAATGAACTTTTCACAATTTTTGCTTCTGTTAGCATTGTAGTGAACAAACTATGTGAAAATTGCTGTGATGTCCAAGTTCCTCTCTACGAATTCCTTCTCGTAGAGAAGAACTTGGACATCACAGCAATTTTCGTCGAATGTCGTTTGGTGAATTTCTATTTTCGCGGCATCCTCGAACTTTCGATCGACTTGAACTTTTTTTCAAGACAGTTTTATCTCCTGTGTTCTCGAAATTTTAAAATTTTGCGGATTTCAACTTGGGCAACTGTTGTGCCCAGAAATGTATTTATATTTTAAATTACCCATTTTTGTATTTTGCTATTATGCTCTTGTACCCTCTGACTTTGTAAACTATTTTGCTGAATAAAATGTTTTACATTTTTAAGATGTGGAAAATGATAAGGTAAGCAAATGTGAAAAAAATTATTCTGAAAAGCTTAAATAATATAAATCGATTTTTTTAGAAATAGATAAAATCCTCTTTTAAACACTCATATTTGCAACATATTTAGTTCCATTAAAGTATGTTTTAGTTTTGGGAAAACAGATATTCTTAAACTTATTCTACGATTTTTTTTTAAATATTAACATGGTTATTAACTACGTAGTATCAATATCACTGAAACTACCAATCAATTAACAAATAGTATATTTATTAACACGAGATTAGTAAGAAATTGCAGACAACTAAATCATACTTTTAAATATAACTTGACAGAAGGTATCGAATTGTGACCAGTAATCGATTCTTTCTTTGGTAGTGCTTGTTTCTTTAAAAACTTTGTAACTGATGACAAAAAGATCATTGATATCACGTAATTACTTTCTTTTTAAGAGAAAAACCTACGAAATAAATTAAAATGGAAGATTAAAGCTTTGATGATTAATAATTTCTTACTCATTAAAGTATTACTTAGATGTCTCGAATCCATTCGAATGTAATCCATTTTTGCAGAGAATGCTTGAAAGAGAAGCCTAGTTATCATTATACTTTCAAAATGAATCCAGTGGCTTCTGATTCATAACCTTCCGATATGCAACGTCTTCTAGCAAGAATCAAACACTTTGAACATAGTAAATATCTGATACAGTGTTAGATTTCAGTCTGTTAGATTTTAAAAATACTTTCTTATAACCTTAAACTCATAACCCTAAACTTTCTCATAACCATGGACGCCGTACCTAGTGTACTTGGCTTCGGATTCGTCGCCGAAGGTTTTCATTCAGTCGCGGGCTCGATTCTTGGCTACTGAAGAGACCCGCCGTGTAGCCGGGACTGATGCATATTAAATCTATCAGAGCCCAAAGTCCTCCCGTTGCCTCGGTGTGGAAGTTAGCAGAGGGGAGTGCCAGCTCAGGTGTCGTCCTTGTCATTTGACCGAGGTTCAAAATTACGAGGTCCATCACCGATAGCCCTAGTGTTGCTTTTAGTGCTACGTTAATAATAAAAACTAAACTAAACCAAAACTAACCCTAAAGCATCATTTGGGTGAATCTGTGATACGACGATTTTTTATAACGGTCTTTTAGAAGCAAGGCAGAAAATCACAGAAGCTGAGAGATGTGTAACTATTTCATGAAAGTTTTTATACCATAGATATAATTTCAGAAATCTGAAACTGTTGTAAATTGGCATAGATGAGGTCGTAAGCATTTAACAACTATGTCTCAAGATAGATGTATGACAATAATTTCCAATTGTGTCAAGAAACTTACAGCACGGCAATTAAGTTCTGAACAATCAATCTCTACTTTAACTTTTGTATAATGAAAAACTGTATACAGAAGGCTTAATGAAAAATACTTTTATGCCAAAATGTTAAAAATATATGTATCACGGTCTTCACCGCAGAAGAGGGTACATTGAATGGTGCAAATAAATTACAAATGGAGGGTACACCAATTGACTCATGTTCTCTTAACTGATTAATTGTAGTTTAGCTTAAGATTTGACTCTAAGGACTTGCGAAAGAGATTAACAGATACAAATTCAATATTTAAGTATGAAATGTGATCGTTTCGGGGGTGCAGATATGATGATATAGAGATGAATAAAGAAAAATAGATGTACACCCTTACAAAATTTCAAAAGAATTCTGATCGGCCAAAGATACCAATGTTAGGCTTTATAAACTTATATAAAACTTTTCAGAGGTGCATATAGATCTGACATTTTGTTTATTGTTGATAATGCTTGATAATACATCTTATAAATATTAAAAACTTCTATAACAATATTGTCACGCACACAGATTTCTATGGCATAATTTTTCCCGTTAGGTAATGTTATAAAAATACCAGTATTTGTTGTTCAACTTCTTATATAAGAGGCTATTTTCCGTGGTTATAAGAAATATGGGGTTTATGGATTTCAATGCATATGTACCTATTTCTTTCCCCTAGTTCAGAATAGACTGCGATCTGTAAGATTTGGCTCCGCATGCTCGTAAAGCTGATAAAGATCTTTTTAAAACTCTTCCGTCACTTTTTCAAGCCCTTTCAAACATAAAACACAGCTGCTGTATTGTGTTTTGTGTATATTTAATACTTTATATTATTATATAGGGGCAAATAAATTTAATTTTGTAAATGTACAGAGACAATCACCGCGTGAACTCCAACATTGTTTTCTTAAGCCTTTTCGCTAACATTCTTCTATGTTCGATATATTTGTTCTTATGTGTCTAAGAATTATAATTGTAAAATATCAGTTTTTCTTCATTTTCTAACGATTATTCTGTTAATTCTATGTTTATCTAGTTTAATGAAAAAATATTTTTATTCAACTTTATTAGCTTTAATTTTATTACATAATTTTTATTGAATTTAATTTAAGAAGATTCCTGAAAAAAAAATCATAATATATTACAACTGATGCCTTCACACTTTTTTAAAACTGTTGGGTGTATTAATCATTTCAGACTATACTTTGAGAAAAAAATGAATCATAAAATGTGTATACATCAATTATTTTCTGACTAAAAATATTTTTACATGGACTCGTGAAAATATATATCATTCTCTTGCCTCATAAAAATCACAATTTTATTGTTCTATCGGGAATATTAAAAGTTCCCGTACTGAAGATTCGTGAAGTCGAAATACAATTTTTTTTTAAAAAAATTGTTTTTATGTTTATGTGGGATAGCACTACTATCATATGGTTTAATAGAGTTTTGAACTTACATTTACAACAAATACTCAAGTCCATCATGGAGATAAAGTTGCATTCGTTTACTGAGGAATTTACTTCTTGTATCCTTTTAGTAAAGATAATATTCAGATCATCTATTACTTCGTGATTATTTTCGTGAACTTTGTTCACTATGTATTTCCGCAGAAACATTCAGGTGATGATTTTATTAGTGGTTGGTGATCGGAAATGTTTTTCTTTAATTCTTAGAAGGCAGAGGGGAAGTTGAGAGTTCTTCTCTATGTTTCTATGTTCTTCTCTATGATTCTAGTGTTTTTATTTAACATAAAAACACTAGAATATCTTATGCAAACGCAAGAAAATCCATATATATCGAATTCTAATGACAAAACACAGCCATTGCACTCAATTTCTATAAATATAACAATAATTACATTAAACAGGAATGTGAATCTTATACTTTGATCAGGCTACCAAATATTTTTTCAAATAAGAGAATCACCAAAAGAAATTGGAAGCATGTGCATGGTTTCATTACTTATATGGAATTTTGAACCATATACATTTAACTAGGAAACTTATTGTCATGATCAGCACATTCTCTGATTTTTTTTGTCTCTATTTAAAAAACAAAGTGTATGAAATAATCCCTAAACAATAAATGATGGAAAGTTTCATCATTTATAAGATACAAAATTGCGATCCCAGCATCTTGAAACGCGATTCTCAAAATATAAGCAACACTGTTCAGCTTTGAATTTAAGAAAGAGATGGACATTATTAATATTTCTTTTAAACGTGTTTTTGTGTAATAAAATCACGAATCATCAATACCTGAGCTTTTAAGACACCAGGCTTATAATAAATATTGAGCATAGATATGTAATAATAATTAAAATTATACAATCAGTACATGAAGGATAATTATTTTTGTGACTCTCTATCATCAAAGTGCATATATATTTTGAAATGTTTATATTATGATCTTGAATCACTCATATACACACATTTGATTTTTGCGCATGTAACATTTATTGCAAAAACAAGAAAAAGTAGTTAAATGGTGCGAGAGGGTAATGATAACATTTTCAATTTGACTAAAAATAAATAAGATAAAAATTAAATTGTTATTTATTATTCCACCTGTAAAATCAGCATTTAGAGTTTTACATTTCTTATAGCGTTTTGTGACCATTTTAAGGCCGTCTTTGTAGAATTCAATAAAATGACTCAGAATGAATTTATAACATAAAGTATATAAGGATCGATTAATATTTAGAATACATGTTATCCAGATATCTAGGTTATTTCTTAGCAATTATTGAAACTTTACATATCATCGTATGAGAGGTGTTAACGCTTGCATGCGCTATCACCGCGCCACCTGTAAATGAGGAGTTTGGTAACTGATTCTAACTGTAACTGAGACAAGAGCGGGAAGCGCTCATCGTGTATACGAGTGAAGTGTAAGACGAGCTATCTGTGAAGGCACCACGTGCAGGTGTCTTTTGTGAATTATTAAAGAGATATTTAATACAGTCCACTAAGTGAGTACTTATTGCGCAAATGACCTATGGAACTTTAATATTGTGTAGTGAAAGATTCAAGAGGAAAGAAGCAGATGAAATTTAAATGCTATATCTCTTAGCATTAACATTCTTTAATTTCACAAATAAAATCGTCTCATAAATCATTATTGTCTTGAAATCATTGCTAGTATTGTAAGAATTAATATAAGAAAATAATTCTCAATTTTCGAAATCAGTTATTTCTTACAAAAAAGAAAAATGTTTGTATTGTAATATAGAAGAACAGATAAAATTATTTCTTATTAAAAACTTCACTTGATTAAATTCCATATTTTAATTACAGACTATTTTGTATTCCTTACTGTAGTAGTTTTAATTAATATTATGAAAAGGAATAATAAATTAAGTTAAAATGTCTTACTTTTTTATTACCACTGTGACTTCTTTGACACCTTAAAGACAAATAATAGAGTAGAATTTAGCTTTAGTGTATATTCTTCGAAAGGCATGATATTTTAATATAAATACATTTCTTCTTTTATTGCAATGGTGTGTTTCCTTTTCTTCTATTGGAATTCTGCTGAACATCATTTGACACTTATATGCTTCAATAAGATGAGTTCTATCTTTACTTATCTCTTTTTTCCAAAGTGACAGTTCTATACCAAAACACATTTCTCTTTCAAGGACTGCAATCTCTTTTCGGAACCATTTTCTTTCCGCCTTTCTTTCACTGTGAAATTGACTTGGAATAGACATGCATTTCACATACATAGTGATTTCTGTTGCTTCCGTAGTCTTTATAAGCTTAAATTCAGATGATATAATGTATCTATTGGTTTCTTTTTCTTGGCAGATGTTATTGTATTTACTACGATAGATTCTTTATTATATATATCTTATTTTTAGATCTTGTTCCAACTCTACGAGGACGTAATATATGGAACAACTTCAAAAAGTATTATTTTATTTTTATAACCTCTTCCGTGATTTATTTCAATGTTTCATAATTATTATATTTTATGAACATAATCATAAATAATGTAATATATAACTTATTTTGAAACAAACTTTTGATAACACAAGTTAATTTCAATATGTTCTACGATATTTGTATGAATATTTGTTTTATAAATTTCAACAAAAGTTCATATTATCTTATATTTCTTCCTTCTTACTATCAGAAAAAAAAGGTTTAAGTTCTATTTTTTATACATCTAGACATTTGGGTGCAATTTTATTCTAATTTATCTGCATATTTTTGGAAATTATTATCAGAAAGTGATCCAATATCTTCAACAATTAAACTCCAAATAAGAAAATATGTATAGATTTCTTAAGTTAATATATATACAGTGGTGGCCAAAATTGTGGAAAATCTTGGAAGTTGTTATGTTTCTGAACTTTGTATGTGTATAAAAAACGATACGTTTCACAAAATGCAAAGTCGTACATATCATTTTAAAGAATATGTAATACTGAATTCAATATAAAAAGCAAAATTCATATATTTGTAATGCAAAAGGAGTTAAGCAGCAATAATTATCGATATACAATAGATACTGACGATTGCAGTGAGTTATCAGTACTTAGTAGGGTAATCTTTGTTTTTTATTATGACTTCACATCGATGCTGACGATAGTCTAAAGCTCTTCCTTCGTTATTACATGACGACAGTTTTACAATTATTTCCTCAATTAGATACCTTTTACTTCATGGATGCCTCATTCGGACAAGAGTTTTAAAATGGTGCTACAAGTTTTCGATAGGATTTAGATCAGGAGCGTTTCCTGGTCATTACAATAATTCAATGCTGTTTGTACGAAACCAGTTTTCCGATAATTTTTTGTGTGGTACTGAGCATAATCCTGCAGAAAAAAAAGTGAAACATTATTGGTGAAAGAGATCAATAATGGAAGATAGAAGTTTTGGTTCTAGATTAGTGTCAATGTTTCCTGGCATTCAGTGTCCCATCGATGACATGGAGGTAACCAATACTATCTGCTGATATGCATGCCCAAATCATAACACTAAGGGTCTTCTTCACAGTTGCTTGAATGTAGTCAGGATATAGCCTTTTCCTATTCTGCATCTTATATATTTTAGCCCATCACTACCTAATAATGATATATTATTTTAACCATTCCATATAACTTGTAACCACTGATTATGGAACCTCTGTCCAATTAATGTAACCATTATTTGCCTACCTAAATTTAAATAAGGCATTTTTCGTTGAATTCTACTTCTCCGTCCAACATCTGTTAAACTTCTGATTGTTCTTGGACTGAAAGAAATACGAACATCATTCAGAACAATTCTGATATCCGTTGATGACATTCTTCGATCTTGGAGATATGGTATTTTCATTCTTTTGTCATCAACAGATGTGGGGTACTTTTTCTGGCCTTTTCCAGCCTTGTTTCCTATTGAATTTGTCTCCTGATGTCGTAAACAATATTTTGGAACTCCAGTTGTAGACACTGAGCCTCTCACTTGTATTTTAATTTCAGTATAGGAACGACTACTTTCTTGTAACACAGTAATTTTACATCTCGTTCTAGAAGTCCCAACTACTCTTTTATTTGATATCATTGCGTCTAGACTAATAATATCCATCATGTTGCTTCTGATGTGGCGTTAATAAAACCAAATCAAACCAAAACTAAAACTTTTGACTAAATATTAAATCTTTTACTACAATTCCTACTTGTAGTTTGATTACCCAAGAAACAGTCTTCTTCTACAGAAGCAAACACAATAATACCTTGTCCCCACTGTAAACATAACATCAGCTCCTACTGGCAGTTACTAACATTTGATTGGTTCTCAGAACAAGAACAGTGATTAGCCACGAAAGTTAGACGTTACAAACCACTTCTTAACTCTGTTTTTTATATTACAGTCAAATTATATATATATATATATATATATATATATATATATATATATATATATATATATATATATATATATATAATATATATATATGTAAAATTTATATATATATATATATATATATATATATATATTACCAAGAATGTAACAAGTTGCCAAATGCTCTGACAGTAAAAATGAGTAATATATTCATTTATTCTTAACTATCACAAATACATTCATATCAACATCATGTATTCCAATATTTCTATAATTATCTTGCATGATATTTTGTTGATATATTAGAAGATGTATACTAATTATGTTTTGAAATAATAAAAGATATAAAGAACCACTTTAATTACTTTAGTTCCTTCCAATTTGTAATTAAGATAAAAGCAGAATTACATTATGCTTTTATTCAAATAATTCCATTTATGTCTTCCCTTAAGTATTTTTCATAATTATGAGTGATTTAGCTCAATTGAATGTCTACTTTTCTAAAAGTGAAAGCAAAGTATATGAAATGTTTTTTTTTTTTTTTTTTTGTAAATGTTGGATTTATTTGGTGCTGAACATAGTTAAGATTTCAATTAATGCATGACAAAACGTTCCACTAAGCAGAGGCACTAAGCAAGTCAGTGTTTTCAAACACTACCGGGTGTCGAGATTGACCACTAATCAGCACACCATCCTCTACATTCATATCACAACAATACAGATTAGTTATCTCTTTTCATAAATATTTACCCATTACTTATCAATTATTCAATTTTAATCACAGAATATATTATACAAGTTATAACATGTGCTAAATAGTATGTAAAAAATAGTATGTAAATAGTATGTATGAAATTTCAACATTTCCTCTTAAAAACAAATGTATCGATTTTAACTAAGAAGTTTAAAATATAAAATGTCTTCATACTTATAATCAGTGCAGCTATGCTAAAAGTCAAGAAATTCTCTTACGGATAATGCACAATATATTTCAATGATTCATTAATTTTAATTAAAATACATCTAATCTGTTACAGAGAAAAATAAATTGAACTATGGTTTTTAAACAAGGTATATGTTTCTAAAAATTTACTTATTCTTTTAGATATATATCAATTTCTCTGCTTTTTATGAAAAAAAAACTTTCTACTCTCTTAATTATTTCTATATAATATAAAAGTTATTTGCTTATTAATAGTATTTCCTCACAACCCATAAGGTTACTATGAAGGGTAACAATATCTAAGATACTCAAACACTCCTATTTTGAAAATGGGATACAGATAAAATATCTGCGGTGACTTCATTAAAGAGTTCAAAATATAAACAATTTTAGGTATAAAAATCTTTACCTTTTAAAAGAAATTTATTATATGATGCAGGAAGATTCCGAAGCTTTGAAAAATCACTCCTGTTTAGATAACAAGTGTTAATTGTCATTTTTCTTCAATACAATTTTTGTTTCTTAGAAGATTTTTTGAATATTATATTAACATAAGAGTACTTGTCTTAAGTTTTTTATGTCCAGTCGAAGAAAGTGCCTTTTTCTTTAGATAGATGAATGTTCTATGGATTTATAATGCAATACCTAAGCTGCACCATTTCGTACCAGTTGATATAGTATAAAGCAATGGGTTCCATGAAAAAATTTAAGGGTTCCGCGAGGGAAATTTTATTTGAGTAAAAAAAAAAAAAAATTTTTTTATTTATTTTAGTTTATATTTTGTATTTTTCTTAATTATTTCTATAATGAATTGATTTTTTTTGAGTTTTGCTTAATTCAATAAAATTTTAAATACCAAAATAATACTTGTTTCTTTTAATATCAGACATTAATTTTGAAAAGTTTAATAAAAAAATTAAAATTAATTAAAAAAATTTTTAAGGTTTCGCTATCATTGGCAACAAATTTTGGGGTTCCACGACCAAAGTAGTTAGTATAGCCACCGGTATAGAGTTTGACTAAAAGAAATATCTGCGTCTTTTTCTCTCTTTGACCTTATTAAAAAAATATTTTAAGAAGTGTACTTAATTTCAAATATCGTGAGTCTCATACGTTTATAAAATCTATAAAAAATATATTACAAACTTTTATCTCAAACAGTAAATAAATTGATTTCAAAATGATTTCTTATCTTAATACCTTGAAAAATTGTTAGTTTATTTTTACATATTTTAAATAAGTATTAACATATAAATTTGGACTTTCAATATATATATAATTATCAATAATGGTATAATTTTAAGACAGACGTTAAAGATGAACTTGAAACGAGTATGTTAAAAATTATAATATTCAGAAATGCTGCTTTAATTATAATCACAGGATCACATCTCTAAGTGTTCAATCGCGAATGAATTCGACTTTGCTAATGCGAAGAAAAATACAGTTATTTAAAAATTTAATTGCTTATTTCTTATTTTTAAAGAATTGATTTATAAATGATAAAAGTTTATAACCCGCACATACGTATTATAGTATATTTAACACACACACATATATATTTATGTATATTGTATGTATGTGTAAGTGTTCTCGAAAATGCACATACATACATATACTACACATATAATGACGTCCGACCAAAGTCCCTTATATGTAGAATCTAATAGTGATGTAAAGCTTCTATTTTCCAATTGTTTCAAAATTAGATTTTATCTAGCTGTTTCAAAGCTAGATAAAATCCATAGAGGAAAACCACTTAAATGATTTAAACGTCAAGAATTGTTCGTTTGTCATCATTGTGGAAAATCTGTTAGTGAATTGTCTGTGAGGTTAGAGTGTCCATTTAGATTTTGGTATGCTTCGAGAGATATTAGATCGCATATTTTGTTATCATGAAGTTAAAATATGAAGGGACTGTAAATGTGCTGCAGCAGGATCTATCTGATCTGATAGACTATGCCGTTTAGACACTGGTGAGCAAAAGCTTAGCAACAATATAAATTTTAAGCAGATACTCATGGAATTGAAGAAAAGAGGTTATTGCGATCAGTATTACGAACACGCAATTCAGTAGACAGGTGATGTATATGCAAATGACAGGAAAAAAACTTCATATGTGACGTAAGTGTACGCAAAACACGTGAGGTCAACTCGCGCAGCTCATGACCACAATAAACGGAAGAACGGAGATGTAAATAAAGACTTTCGTTGCAAGTGTAAGTGAGATCTTTCGTGAAATGTGACTGGAAGAAATCACCTGCACGACTTAACACGTGGAAGAATGATCGGAAAGATGTAGGAGTGGTGTAGTTTCACCAGAAGAGTTCGGAATCAACAAACAAGTCGTTTCGCGCGCTTGGATAGCCTTCCAAACCATAGGTATAGCTATTAGAGAGGTTGATGGTGGCCACACTAGGAAACCAAATACAGTGCATGACCAATATATCGTTCTGCAGAAGAAAAGAGCCCGATACCGGTCAGCAAGCGCCATTGTTCAGCAACCGTGTACAGCAACAGGGGGACAAGTGTTGCTGTTTATTCTGGCCAGACGCCTTCATAAAGGTGTCCTATTCGCCCGCAGTCTCGAACGCTGCATCCCTTTGAAAATAGGTCATCGGTGGCATCGCTTAGAGTGGCGTAAGGAGCACAAAAGCTGGGCATCTCATCAATGGAGTCTTGTTCTCTTTACGCTTGAGACTTGTTTCATTACCACAAGCGATTCTCAACTCCAGTGGATTTTGAGAGAGGTCGGGACAAGGTTTCATCCCAGTAACATAATAGAAAGAGAGCTTTATGGGTATACTGAAATTGTCGTCTAGAGATGCTTTATGCTTAAGAGGTGGGATTGCACAACACGTTTTCTACGGAGATTCTCTAAACTGAGATCGCTGTTGTAAATAAGTGATCCTCCCCATGTGCGTCTATTTCGAGGTGCTATTGGACCAGACTTCGTTTTTGTGGAGGACGATGCTCGGCCCTACTTGACTGCTGAAGTTAAGCTGGTATTGGAAAGTGAAGACATCACTCGAATGGATTGGTTAGAATTCTCCCCTAATTTAAATTTTATAGAACAAGTATGAGATACTTTAGGGAGATTTCTTGCTGCACGATTACATCCTTCGGGGATGACCCAATAACTGAAACAGATACTGATTCAGGAATGAGTAATTCCAAATACGCAAAGAGTCTGCCTAATAGTTCAATAATTTTCTCGAAATAATAAATTAATGTGTGTTTAGTAATAATCTTCTTTTCCAATAAGTTTCCTCAAATTAAATACAATTTTTATATTATGGACAATCGTTAAATGGTTTTGAAGTTTATGAGAAAACCAATAATGAAATGACGTAACTTGTTGTCATAGAAATGCTCAAAATAACTTTTGAAACATTCTACAGATGTGTTGGTTTCATATCAAAGAGCATTTCATTATATAAAATTTTAGCTCTGAACTTGAATTCTTTATTATGATTTCAAAATGTTTTCCTTTCGTATTTGTTAGCTAAATGTATTTATCGATGTATTGGAGATTAGTCGCATTCAGTTGTGAAAGCAAATTAAGTATACTCTAACACATCAATAATATTGTTTTCCTTTAACAACTATACAGTAAAATTAAAATAGTAAATTGTTGACAAATATCTTCAAACAATGCAAAAATTCATGACAGAAGTTTTGTTTCCATTTTTAATTATAAGAAAATATATTGTAAGTGGACTGAAATATATATATATATATATATATAAATATATATATACGCACACACACACACATATATATATATATATATTTAAATTTAGCATATATATAAATTTATATACATATATAAATTTAGCATAAAAATGTTTTGTTTTAAGATTTCGAAAAAATCAAAAAGCAGTTCTGCATGATTTTCTTCCTAACATGAAAAGCATGATTTTCTTCTTAAAAGTGTAAAAAGAAAAGAATTCCTTGAGAATTATTCTACACAAGACGAAATATAGAACGCAAGTTTTATGTTTCAAAATTATTCCCAATTTCCGTACACATTTTTCAGTTATATTTTTTTTAAACGGTACATACAAGTAAACATAATTCTATTTTTATAGACTTCTTTTTCAAATTTTGGATTTTCCTGTATTTCATTTATAACTCTTTCTCTGATACAAAAAATACAGTTATTTTAAACTAATTTATTCCTCTTTAGCATGTTGCATTGCAAAGCGTTTGAAATCCTTACTCAAATACTGTTATTTGAAATCCTTATACCTCTTTAGCATGTTGCATTGCAATTGTTCCTTACTAAAGAAATAATTGTTTAAAAAAAATACTAGAGAGAGGCTTTGTACGTAGAATTTTCTGAAAGACTTTTCAATCAGTTTCTTGAAAAGAATAAAAAGTAGCAATAGTTTCCTTCTACTGATTAATTTTTGATTGAAAATACTTTAAACTATAAGAAACTTTTGAATAAATCTTATTAATAATACAATTATTACAAATGATTCACTATTTAAAATGTAAAATGTATACCCATTTAGGCTATTTTTATTTTGTAGGTATATATTTTCATATAAAATAACTTACTTATTCTTGAAAATAAAGGTAGCTTAAACTTGAAACAGATATTTTTCCAATAAATTATATCTTCTATTCACCATAGACATGGAATAATATAAGAATTAAGAGCTTTTTATAACAGTATTAGAAATCATTAGTCACATAATTTATTTTAGAACGAAATTAATTATTTTATTTAAAATGTATTCTTTTCTAATTACATCGTTGCTTAGATCTTACTTACCGTTCCATTTACATAAATTTACACAACACAAATAATATTGCTAATTTTTCTGATTACCGAACAGTAACTTTTTATTAAATAAGTTTCCTTACTGAAGAATTATAAAGAAGGAGTTTAGGAGTAAATTCAGCTATCAGCTACATAAAAATTGTTAAGGTGCCATTTTCATTTATTCATCAAACCTATTTTGAAAATCCTTGAATAATGAAGCATTTAATCAGCTATAGTGTAGATAGAAGGAATTTTCTGCTCCAAAGCTTTTGGATTGAATTTCTTTTTTTCAACTATTATCTTTTCCAAATAACATTTTAAAAAGCTTATTGAAAGTTTTGTTACAGTTCGCTTTTGTTCAGAGAAAGTGAGGTCTTTCAATTTTTCTCTGAGTCTGTCAGGTTGACGAATGAGATATTGATTTTGCATGATCTATTATTTTGTAAAACTTTGCATTTGCAATGCTATTAAATTCCCTGTCACTCAATTTATCTTAAGAATAAGATATTGTAGTTTTGAAACCAACAAAATAATAAACGAAATATTATTTTTTCTTTGAAAAAAATTTGATTTTTTAAGATGTTATTTTGAAACTTTAATAATGAAAATTATATTACAGATACTAGACAAATGTTGAAATCAACAGCATAATTCAAAATTTATTTTGTAATTTCTTATACTATTTTCTTTAATAGATACATATATAATATTTATATTTTCACAAATATCTAAAAATAACTCTTAATTTAATACACTTAAATAAGTAGATACCATTGTGAACTTTAGAACATTTTTCCAAAAATTTATTTTTTACAAGAAATTTCTCTAATAATTTTTTTTGGTATTAATTTATACAATTTTCCTCGTTTCGCCCAGGTTATTAAGATTAATTAATTCAATAGTAAATCATTATTTTCTAATATTATCATTATTTTCTAACATTGTGAATGGATTTTTCTGCTTTTTCAATGACTCGATGATGTTTCTGTTTTTCTTAAGGTTGGCTATTTAGACATGTGTAACTATATGTATCGTCATTATCTTCATCTTTTTAATTACTTACTGCACTCAATTCTGATTCCGAATCATCATCTCTTTCTGAAATGGGCTCTATTTCAACTGTATCCCTTTCATCTAAAAATATGTCCTCAACTTCATCACTGTCACATAAAAGTATGTTTTTAGTCTCACAATCATTAGGAATCGTAATGTTAAATATTTTGTTTTTACCCGCCATAACAATAACAAATGGCGGAAATAAATTAGGTATCATGAACAGTCGCACGTATGTAAAACATACAGTGTTTCTGTTCCAATATTAAAAGCTATTAGCACAAAAATTACATCAAATCATAATGTTTAAGTGTAAAACAATTAAGATATTTTATAATATCGAAGTAAATAAAATGTAACACAAATTTACCTAAAAGGTCACAGGTATTTCTAAAATACAAAAAGCAGATTTTCAGAATCCTATTAACGTCTCGAAATCCAATGACTGAAAGTAGGTAAAAAAAAAATTGGGAAGAGTAGCTAAGGAAAGGACCGCAAAGTGCAATCTGGTATAAAGATATAAAACGAAATTGATATCTAGTGTATCTCTCACATACGCGACCCCTTGGAAGGTTAATTAAACTTTCAGTAATTTAAATTATGATCCCATTTTATGCATTAAGTCATGTTGGCTTTTTTTAGCTTTTGACTTATAGTTAGTTTTAGAAAGTTGTTAGGTATTTCGGGAATTTTTCTAATTATCCTATGCTTTTTTTTGATCCCTTTAGATGAAAATGAGACTCATATCTAATACATATATATGATTCAGTTTGTTTGAAATTAATAAATTAATTTTGGGATATAAAAAAGTTAGTGCATCCAATACTTGTGAGCCTTTATTATAGGGAAAGTGTATAATTTACATATTCATTTTTAATAATTGTAAAAAAAACTAGTGTTATTCACTATTCTATGTATCTTAAACAAAATGATTCAAAGTACTGCACATATATTACATACCTAAAATCATTATTTTACCGGCCATTACTTGATAAATTTCCAAAATTAATTGTGTGTTTTGTCATTTCTAACTTGTATATTACCACTTCTGATAGAATTTTAAGTTTTGTTCAACTCTAGAATAACTAAGTAAAGAATTAAACTTGAGGAATATATTATAATAAAAAAAGTATGATTTTCACATCTGTTTGGATGTGCATTAATAAATATATTGAACAATTAGAGGATTTCCAAAGATTTCGATTTGAAGATTCAAGATTTGAAAATTTATTCAATTTGAAGTCAAACAAAATCCATCTGCACTTCGTAATCCAATGGTCCTTATGACTTGTCAACATTAATTTTCAGCTGATCGATTAACTTTTTCGAATCATAATTTTTTATCTGTTTTCCTATTTCTGCTTATAATCCTAATGTATTAGTGAATAAACTTAAGAAATCCCATTTAAGCATCCTTAGATTTTAAGAAATTCAAAAATTAATCCTCAATCATACTTCAATTTTCATTACTTAAAAAATCGAACGGATATGTTATGTACTATGGTATAAAGTCTAAAGAGCCGCATTTTTAAACCGTATTCAAAATTGTAATTTTCGAACTTGTTTTTGTGTGAAAAAAAAATAGTTTTAACATTAGAGGATATTCGAAGTTCGTACTGTTTATTCATTTCGAAGATTGATTCAAATAAAACTCTTACTCACATGTTAATCCAAAAGTCCTCGCTTCTTGGCGACAATACTTTGCAGCAGTTCAATTAACCTCTAATCAGCTCACGTGAAGCAAAGGTTTTTTATTTTTTTTTTGACTCTATTTATAATACCAAATATATCAGTAAATAAAATTGAAAGTAAATTTATGCACACATAGCTTTATAAAATTCACACATCTAATTTCTTAATCATATTTTGGACTATATTACTTTAATGGCTAACAAATATTTTATGAATTATGGTAAATAGTTCCAGATATCGAAACTATCAACCATATAAGTAATTAGTTTGATGAGGAGAAACCTGTAAGTTTCTCTAAAGCCTTTCTTGAATGTAATAACCGGAAATGAGATATCTAAAGGGTGCATGTAACAACATGTAGAGTGTAACGGATGCCTATAGTGACCATGTGGCATCAACCGATTTTCCAAGAAGTCGTAGGAGTCTAGACAATGAAAATGTTCTGAAGTACAGCATGCACCGCCTGTTTCACCTTTTAGAACAGGTTTTACATTTTAAACACCAAGCAATTTAGGGAGTGTAACAAATGAAGAAAATCATTGAAAAATTTGAATTCCTAACTGAAAAATTAAAATTTAAAATTTATAATTTTCAGATTAAACAGTTCAAGAAATGTAATCAATAAGATAATTAATAATGGGAAAAAATTTCCTTTTCATATACAAATAATATGCGAAGAAAATGTTCATTTAATAATTATAACTCGCATAAATAACATAGGGTTGAATTTTTTATTAATAAAAAAGAAAAAACTTTCAACTCTGATTAGCTATAATTTTTATGTAAGATTACAATTCATTTAGTCAAAAGAGGATTTCTTTTTTTTATATATTTAATCAGCTTACTCTAGTTTCAAAGCTTACTGAATATTACACAAGCAATAAGCAAAGAATACTTCGGGATAGGCTTCTTATTTATGAGTAACATTTTCATGAAAATTTATCCAAATAAGTTACAATAATCTGTTATTTTACGCATAAGCGTTTTAAATGTTGTGAAATTCTTATTATTTAATAATTTAATAAAATAATTTGGAACAAATATATTAAGATGAACTGTGTTTATGAAGATTTATTTTACAGATATGGAAAAGAGGAATTATTATGTTCTGCAGTAAAACATTCTAATATTTAATCAATTAAGACGAAATGTGTTTAGGGAAGACTTCTTTAAAGAAAACGGAAAAGAGAAATTGTAATATTCTGTAATAAGACATTCTGATATTTAATCAATCAAAAGACATTTTCAAAGTTTAAAAATACCTTTTATTTATAATAATGTTCCATGCTTTATTATAAAAAGAAATATGTGAAACCGTTGAGTTCCTCGGAAACATATTTTGAAATAAACAGTTAATCAATTCCATATCAAAGCAATTTCAGCATATTTTCATTTTGGAGTATCATTTAATATTTCCGAAATTTAATTCGTTCATTACAGTGATCTTAATATGTTTCCAAGTTTCTAATAATAATTTATTAAAACTATTAATATTTATATAATCTTCATATTATGACATAGACATATAATATATATATATATATATACGGATCACCAGAAACTGTTGATTTGAGATAGATTGTCAAATATTTGCTAATGCATTTTCGTCAGAAAGGTGATCAAAATATCAATATTTGATATGCGCATTAATCTATCTGAGCTTCCCTTTCAAAAACATTATTTCTGAATTCGCAACAATGTAAATATATAAGTCAGTTCTTGAAATGAGTAGTTTACAGAATCTGTTTGAAGTGTAAAATGAGTTTCGATTATTAATTCCTAAGTGTTACTGCTAATTTTATTACTATTTTTGATTAACTATATGAATAGACAAAATTATTAAATGAGTTTCTAATTCAAAAATGGAAATAATCGTTACTATTTTGTACTAGCCAGCGTTGCATTACATTTTCTTCTTACTGTCTCTGAAATGGTTTTCCGAGCCCCTTTGTAGACCATTTTTCTCCAAAAAATATATTTTATGAATAAGATTTTTGATTGTTCATGATTTTCAAGAATATATATTTTTCTATATGCTTTTATAACCATATATGAAAGGTTCAGAATTCCCCAACTCCACGACTAGAAACACTCATTGAAATAGCGTCACCAAAAAGATGTTTCCCTTTTATCCGAATCCTATGGTCTAGGAGCTGTAGGTTTGAATCTTTAGTGGAAGTTCTACTATGAGATGAGTTCCTTTACTCCCCATCCACCAGCGCAGAAGAAAGTAGACCAAGCATCAAGCAAACTAGGAAAGGAAGGCGAGCAGCACAAAGCCACACTTTGTCGGAAGAAAAGAATAGACTTTGAAAAGAAAAGACGAAAAGAATGTACTTTGAAGAGAAAAGACGTATCCCTTTACGGCTTTTTCTATGCGATTTCTGCTCTAGAGATGAATATTCTCCGTTGTAAATATAATGCAATAGTTTTATGAATTTGAATGCTTACTTAAGTTAAACTTAATTTCCTAAGCAGTAGTTAATCCTCTCATACAGAAATCAAATAATGGTTCAATAGGATAACAGATTAAATCATTCCTTTAAATTCTGCAATTATAGAATGTATTTTATAAATAAAATCGTTCCATTCCTTTTTCCAATTCAAGGTCACTCAAAGTAATTATGAAAATATGATATGAATTTTTAGAGAAACCCAGCATCCCTTTATGCGACTATTAAAAATTAATTTTAAATTATACTATTAAAAGTTTAGAAACTATACTTTCTTTTTAGCTTTAGCTGACAGAAAGTTTTTTAATTTTAATACATAATAACTGATTTTAATTATTTTACAATATCACATTTTTTATCAGGCAACCATAACATTATGTACAGTCATTTTCTTTAATTTTCAAGTAAGTCCCACCATTATTTTCTGTTCACATAAATTTCCACGCTTTTTATAATGAAAGTACAGACAAATTCAAAACAAATTATTCTTGGATTTTTAATTATTTATAGAATTCCTCGGATATTCTGGATTACATTTTAAAATTAATACTTGGGGCATTAACTTGCATAATAGACGTTAGTGATTATGCGAAAATTAGGTCTAACTGACAAGACAATAAGCTTCTGTTTCTAAAATTTACACTGAAACTCTTCGCATCTTTTATACCTAAATATTCATGGAGTGATTTTTTTTATGATTCGAAAGCCACATCAAAACCGTGCATGATTCATTAAAATAATGTTGCCCATTACATTTCCATTGATACTCTAGTTTGAAAATTTAAATTAAGATTTACAACTTTTGAAAATAGATTACGAAATCTTTGCAAATAACACAAAACAATTTGCTTTTGGATTATATTCTTACTTGACAAATCGGCTTAAATGCGCAATAATGTGTTGGAATTTATGCTTGCTTTTGAAAAAAATTATTTTACCTTTAGGATTAATTTATCTTTATTTGTTTGAAAATTGAATTAAAATTAGTGTGAAAAAGGTAGCACTTATTACTATGTACAACAGAGAAAAATTACAAAATGAAGGATTTTTTCAAAGGAAATAATTTTTGAAAGATATTGTGTACATGTATAACAAGAGAAATAACTAACATTTCTGAGTGATTCATCGCTTTATTTGCGAGATACAAATACACTTAAATAATCTATCAATTAAACGTTGACCAAATTTTCCTTCGATTAATAAGCCTCATTATAAGCTATTATCCAAAGGATTGGTCAAGGAAATGTTTGACTGGCATGAAAACATCCGTACAAAACAATTACATTGTGTAAAGAGTTATTATCCTGTTAAAATGTAAGCCAAAATAATACAAAAGGAAGACAATGCACGCATATTGTCGGAGCACCCACGAGTTGTAAGGGGTTACTGATGACAACTAAAAGGTGTCGGTAATCAAATGAATTTTCACCATATACCTTTACTCCTGGTTACCATGTTATGTAACGCGAGACAATCAAGGTGATATTCCACATCTGCGTAGAGTCTACAGATACGTCTTCACATTGTTATTAGGACATTGTTACAAAAGGATAAGCGAGGCTCGTCAATGAAAACAATTATCTTACATGCAGTGGTTTTATTAGTTGAATGAGCGACAAGTCAAACACATTGCCCTTATTTTTGTCAAGGTTAATGATGGTCGGTAGAATGGATTCCATCAGTTCACATTTCGTTATCTAAGTAGTTTGCTTATCCCTGACAATTCAGGTCATTTTTACTTCAATTAAACGTTGATTCTCTGATAGAGGTGAATAATTTTCTATGAGAACTACTGAGACGTCTGTTTACTATTGTATTTTTGAAACACTGGATCAACTACTTCCTTTCTGTAACGCAACTTTATAACACTTCTTATTAGTATTTCTTTATGTCAAATCATTTAAATATCGTATATATTACTTATTATACAATGGATCAGAAATGAGCACCATATGTTAAAAAATTGAAAAATAGGATTTTTGATTACTTTATATTAAAATAATTATTATTGTTAAAAAATCAGAAAATTGATACATAATGATCCTATATACTCTAGTTATTTGTTACTAACGTTTATTCAACATCGTACATGTGATTTATTTTATTTCATTTTCTGATAAACAATTTTATTCCCTGATTAAAATTAGACGCACGAGGCGAGGGATTACATGAAACTTTTGTATTAATGCCTAAAATTCTGTTCAAACCTGATTTTATTTTAAATAACATTAATACCAGTAATGTAAATTGGTTTTTGAAATTTTCTAGTAACATTACCTGATTCAATTCCCTTTGGTTCTTCTAGAAGTTATTTAAAGATACTTCTATTTACTGCTAGGATTAATAACTTCATTAGATTAACATTCCCATTAGTTTAAGTACTATTTTCTTCTTAATTTAATTACATAGTTACTTCTTATTTTATCTTAATCAGCTAGAGACCACCTAAAATGCATCTTCATGTTGATAAATTTACTGTGCAGGACTGAAAGCAGAAATTACCGGTTAAAAGTCTTTCCACTTAAATGAGGTAAACATATTCCGTTTGATATTCCAAAAGGAATCTGATATTTTTTTATTTGTTTGGTATTCTATCGGTCGTTGGGATTTTAAAGATAGATATCTGAATCCATTTATGTCCTTTTCTTTCAAAGAATGTTCTCTTTTTTTTTCTTGGTAAAAAACATCAAGTTTACAATTTTTCAGACAAAGTGAATTTAATAAGCAATGTCCTAGTAAAAACAGATAATAAAATTAAGATTTTAAGCTAAATGTTTAACAAAAAGTTAACATTTTAAAAACTGTATAACAGCTTTCCTAAAAGTTTGTAAATTCAATGAATGCTTTGAAATGGTTTTATAGTACATATCATTAAGCTCTGATAGTACTATGATGTGTTTAATAACTAAAAATATTTAAATTTAAAAAAAGTTATAGAAAAATATTTTGGTAACATTTATTCATAAGTTTTGTTATGTAAACATCCACAGTTTATTATAAGAAAAATAAACTAATTGGTAATGCCACTTAATTTTGTTTTTAAAATCGTTGGATTGCAACTGACGAGATAATAGATGGAATGGTTCTTATAAATTTGTGTTATTGTCTTTCTAAAATAAATGTAATATCTAGAATAAAACGTCATATTTCTTCATATGCTGTCTGTAATACAGTCTTCATATGCTGTCTGTAATACAGTGCTGCACTTGACTGTTATGAACATATTACGTTCTGATGTATTTAAAAGTTAATTATGGTTATTTGATAAGAGCACAAAAAGCATTTTATATAATTGTAGTAATTTTCATCATTCAGTGTTACGTTTATATTTTGGAACATTCCAAACTTCTATTAAAACCTTAAAAGTATTATTCTTTTAATCTTCTCTGAACTAAAAATGACAGTTTCTGCTCCTATATTACTCGAAAATATCTTCTTTCTCCCACTAATTATTAACATTTATAACATAAAAGTGACTCACCTAGAAGTGATCCGAATAAGACAAAAAAAATTCGTAGATGTAATATAAATGAGTTGAAAACTAAACGTTAACACTATCATAATAATTGAATGCTATGTTCCGGTAGAATAACTTTGAGAGCAAAATAGAAATCTATAGTGCTTTTCCCCACCATTGGATATGATATAAGTTGCTATACTATTTGACATTTACTCTTAGATTTGGTGGATATCATCCTTCAGGATTGCTTATATATAATTTCCAAATGGAGAGTTAGGGCGATCCAAAGATGGTTAGAGACACCTACTTACCAGATCCCAAATGTCTCTTCTGGAGAGAAATCTGGCGGTTGTCCCAGATTGTGGGAATTGTTGGAGAAGCACAAAGATAAGAAGCAGAAGTCAATGTGCCACCAGGAATTATCCCATTGAAATGTAAGACCAGGTTCCGTGAAATGAAAGGCAAAACTATGGGTCGTAAGATTACCGTGATGTAAGGGATCGCGATTAACAATTTAAGGGCTCTGTTTATCAAAAGCAATGCCATCCCATATCATAACTACAAGTTGTCGAGATGTGCGGAGAAAGACGGTGAGAAGAGTATTCTACTTTTATCCTGGATACCTCCAGACACGTCTTCGCTGATTATCAAAGCTCAATTCGAAATGGGACTCATCGCTGAAAACGTTCTACTATATTCCAGGAGATATCGGATCAAAAGACCGGGCATAAATTCAAATATTTCTGGTGGTGTGCTTTGGTAGGGATCAGTAGATGCAATGGTCTCTGTGATTAAATCTCCCATTCTCCGAGTCGTTCATTGATGTCACTGATGTCCCAGTTACACTTGGGATGTTTTCTTAGGACGCTTCAGGGATGTGAATGTCGATATGATGGTTACTTAGTCTCGGTTCCTGTCGTTCATCTTGGTCAACCACTAATTTCTAGATGCTCTGCACAACATCGGTTCACTGGTTTCTGTCGACATTGTTAAGTAATAGTATCATTCCGACGCAAATATTGAGCGATCCTGTGAACTGACTCCCTTGTTTCGTTTAGTCCAATTCTGTATCCAGTCTCAAATGTTGACAGCTGCTCATACTATTAACGAATTCGCCAGCGTACCATTGACACAGATCAAGGAACCACGTTCACATCGAAGCTGTGCCTTAGCATTTTAATATCTTCTGTTTTATAAAACATCTTAATGCTCCATCACAATGCATCGGTACTCCAATCAATTAGCCTTAGGCCACCAAGAGTTAAATATTACTATAATATATTGTTATCGCATATACAATTTTCCTCCATTTCATAAATTCCTATTACATTCGTGTTTTTTTTATGTTACAGAGTGTAAATAGGATTATAGCAATTTTATGTTGGAATTATGCCTTGTCATTTTTGGACAATAATTATTCTGCGTCAGAATGGATCCGAATCTATACTGATGGGTCTAAGATGAATGACGTTGCGGGAGCAGGTGTGCATATCAGATTTTTCTCACAATATGCAGCTGTGGGTAAATATTTAACTAACTTCGATGATGAATTCTACGTGATTTCTTTTAATGTAACCAATAATCAATTTAAAATGCACTAACTGCTCCAATCCCAACATATTCAAACTTAAGACTCGTATGCAATCATTTTTATTAACAGGTACTACTCAAAATGGAAACTTCACATACTCATTTTTGAAGATATTTGTGCATCATATACGAATGTGGAACAGAAAAATGAGTGTATCATGTATACATTTTTGAATCTGTTCCTGTATCAAATAGTGAAACAACAAAATAAGTATGTAACGTATTAATTTTTAAAGCTGTTAATGTATCGAACACGAGAAGAAAGAGCAAAATGAGTTTATAATTCATTCACTTGAAAATCTGTTATTGCTTCAAATTTGAGTATGAAACAATGAAGTGAGAATGTATTGCATTCATTTTCGATATTGTTGTTGTATCGAATATGAATATCAAACAGAAATATATATATCAACTAAAATTTTAAATGATTTAAATAAGCACTCCTTTATTAGGAATTTTCATTTTCTTCAGCTTATATATTATTTAAATACACTTTATGAAGTTCTTACTACAAAACGTTGAATAAAAGTTTTGCGTTTACTGTTCCCAAAAAACTGTTTCTTTTAGAAACCAAAATGCAACTGTTATGTGATCATAAAATATACTTTAAACTTATACCTCAATTTTAAATCAATTCGAGTGCTTAATAAATATTTAATTAAAGAAAAAAGATTTCATTTCAGAGTTGAATTTTTTTCAAAATAAATATGTCAGAAATTTGAGCTAGTATTTACAGAAATAATTTGGTGCATTAAAAATTATATTTATGTTTCTAGAAGCAATATATAGTTTTTTTTTCTAAATCCCTATATATGCAGAAAATTGAGTTTTATTTAAAGTTCTGTTTTTTAATAATCAGTTATTGCAAATATCTTGGAAGCATTATGATAAATACTAGATTTTTCATACAAAGAACTTAGTATACAGCATTTTATTTCAATGACCCCCCCCCCTTTTTTTTTTATCTAACATACATTTCCTTTTGAATTAACATCATAACAAAGGTAATACCTATAATTAATGATTCACTGTAAACAGAAAAAATAAAACAAACTAAAAATTATTTTTTTTAAAAAAAAAATTCTGAATATCATACGCATACGTATAAAAAAAATAAAATATTTATAATTTTTTAAAAAAAGAATATTTAATAAAAAAGTGTAATTTTTTCACTCCTACAGATAAAGGCAAGTCGTTATGAAAATCACATATAAACACTGCTATCTAATCCATACTATAGTTCAATTCCATTCCCATTCGAACAACTTAACTTAACTTTTAATGTAAAGTACATTAATTTATCATTTAAATTATAGGAAGTTCTCATATGTGAAGATGCAAAATTAAACAGATTTTTACTTCTTTCAAATCAGCAACATTTTGGTAAGTTATTAAATATGAGTGAAAATGCTTGTAGATGCAATATATAGTTTTGTTAAAATCCTATACATGCAGAAAATGGACTTTTATTTATAGTTCATTCTTTTGATAATAAAATATTGCAAATAACTTGGAAACATTATGATGAATATTATATTTTTAACAGAAAAAAATAGTGTACAGCATACTTTTTCAGTGCTTTCTTTTTTTATCTAAAATATTTCCTTTTAAATTAACATCATAATAAAGCTAATACATATAATTAATGATTTACTGTATTCAGAAAAGTATAAAACAAATCAACTCATATTTTTGAAAAAATTATTCTGAATATCATGCACATACATATCAGACATTTAAAAAATAAGACATTCAAAATTTTGAAACAAAATATTAAAAAAAAGTATAATTTTTTAACTAATATAGATGAAAGCATATTGTTTTAAAAATCACCTTTAAACACTCTAATTAACATTATAAACTCTAATTAATCCTTACTATAGAGTTGGCTGGATGAAACAAGAATCCCATTTGCACGACAAGGCAATATAACAGATTGTTGAGCAGTATTCAAGATTTATAGAATGTAAATTGTTCTATTTCTAAGAATTCTGTTTTTTACCCCTGCTATCATTTCTATTAAAATACAATTTTAAAAATTAACATTTTATACACATTTTTAAAAATCAGTTTAATATAAGTTTTGGTATGTACTTTGTTATCCACAATATTCAGAATTTTATTTCTGAGCTTCATTTTATATTAAAACATATGAATAAATATTGTATTTGATTGATAAATGTTATTTTGATCAAAAGAAAAAAATAGTGCTTGGAAATCATTATTAAATTTGAAATTGTATACGGAATTTACATGTTCACATATGCTTTTCTTAAATACTGTTTCTGCCTTTTTAAAACATTATAATCAACTTATGATTTATCAATTAATTTTGTTAGCAAAACACATTAAAAAAAAACCTAATTCAAAGTACAAAATTGCACATGTTTAAATCATTATGTAACTGCTACAGCTTAATTATGTAATTACACCTTTATATATTCACATTTATTTTTCAGATGGCTTAAAATAATTACATTACTAGCGAAAGTATTAGGGCTATTATTTTTAGCATGTTAGAATCAACCGATGATCTAATGATACGTAACAATATTTATATTTGAAATAATTCGAAATACAAAATAAGCTTAATCAAAGCAAAAAGATGAAAAGGCAGTTAACAGTACAAAAATGCATCTGTTAAAAGCGTAAAATAATTTAAAGCTTATATCTGAACTATACAAACAAACGCCAGAAGCAAGTTTAAATAGACTAGTTGTAGCTTAAAGAGGGATATTAAACAACACAATTAAATTAGAATAAGGCTATAGATATATAAAAATATACTCAGATTACTTCCTACCGAACATAATAATTGAGTAATGTAAGAAATATGATAATAATAATTATAATAAAGTGGATGTACAAGATGTAAACAACTAGTACATAGAGAAATCCGATGTGAATTTAGAACATTAAACTTATGTTTTTAATTTTACATAAGTTTAATATGTTGACAAAATTACTAATTATACTCAGTATATCATTTAGGACCAATTTAATGATTTGGTAAATGTGATAAAAGTTTACCTTATTTGGGCGGACTATTTAAAGAAAGATAATAATGTTTTATGCAATTTACATAGATATTTAAGTCATACGTACTCATTTTAAAATTTGTGTGTTCTTCCCCTTGTAGCGTGGTAAATATGAAATACAGTTCGAAATATTTGAGCGAACCATATTTGTTTTTGAAACCTAATTTTTAAAATACTTACCTGTTTATAAAAATATCTTTTGTAATCCTCAATATCTATAATAGTCTTTTGAGAGTGTTGATTGATATGTTTTTATTTTTATTTTGAATACATGTAATGTTTTACATTTGATAAAAACGTGCGTTCAAATGTAATACAACATACTCAATACTATGGATCTTTCTTAAAAACCATTATTCTTTTCGTATTTAATTCAGCTATAGAGACAATTGCACTCTAGTACCTCTTAGAATCTTTAATCGTGTGTAAAATAAAACAGGTTATACTATCACATGTGTACATGGATGGTACGATGGACGAAAGATGGACCTACTGGCTAAAAGAGGCACAAAATCACATATGGAAGAGATTGATATTCCATTGGATTCCCTTAAAAGATACCTATTCGAGATAATCATGTTGAAATACAATATAGATCTCTCTAATAAATCCAGAGTTTGGAAAATATTGCAAATGACTAAAAAGTATTCAGTCATAGACTACGTGGGCAATTTTAAATTAAAAACTAGGCATGACTGTGAAGCAGAACATCTAAAGAGAATAATCTAACTGACAAATAGTTTTTATCCTATCTGCAAATCAGATACTATGGATAGAGATCACTTCTTCATTTGCCCGGGTTTGGGCCCCATATTACAAATTAGAGGTGAAGTTTGCCTACTTTACAGGAACACCAGGGTTTGCATGTCATGTCTTAATTTTTATATGATTAGAGTTTTTATAGATGTTTAAATTTCTAAATTTGTTCTTTTTAATAATCATTTTTATAGATGCTCTGATCTTTGAGTTTTGATTCTTTAATGATGATTCTTTTCAGTCTGTATTTTAAGTTTATTTGTAATTCATTTTTGAGTATTCTTTGAGTCTCCAGATAGTTATGGATTGAATTCTTTTTGAGCCATATGTAACAACAACAACCAGTATCATGTTAAAGTTACTGTTACGCATTCCTCAGTTGAATAGAAAAAAATTGGATCTTATAACAGTCTATAATATTCTCGAGATGTCTGGCTACTATAGGAACCAAAGGACGTTATTTTCCTTAATTCAAATTAAAAATGACGTTAAAATCCCTTGAAATCCTGAAATTAGTTCAGAAGACTCAGACACAATTTACAGAATTCTATTCAGTGAACATAGAGCCAAATTATGTATGATAAATCACCAAAAATCACATTCGAGCATCTTAATTTATTAGTCACTATTACTACTTGAGTTTCACTCTTCTTGTTCAGTTTTAATTCTCTGAAATATCAAACTTAAATAATAAATAAAGAGCATTTCTGCTCATACCAACCAGATAATTATAATATTTTACCTATTACTTAAGTTTCTGGAGCCTTTACGCCCTCAATACTTCCTCTTGACCATAAATAACTGACAGTTTGGAAGAAAAGTTAACCAAATATCATCATACATATTTTGTTATTTCGTTAGATATTTCATAAGATAATAAAATTCAATAGTGTCGCAAAATTAGTAAAACTTTTAAACCCCTAACCACTACATATATATATATATATAAATGTGTGTTTTACTATGCAAAAAAATCTCTAATATTTTCTTGCATTTTTCTGTATTGTTAATGATACATTTTGACTAAATGTTCTGTTTTTAATTCTGCTAGCCTTAAATATTTTAAATTTGATATTTTTGTCGTTTGTGGAAAGTCCCCATTTACATGTTTTTAGATTTTGCACTCTGTACTTTTTCAGCAATTTAAGTTTATAAGACCCTGGATATTATTCCTTTGTTTTTAATTATTTTGAAAGTTATTTTTTTATATAAAGAATTTTTATATAAAGAATTTTTATAAAATGGTTGATTTATTTAACAAACTAGTTTTTACCTCATATTTCACACATGTCCCATAAAGGACTCAGTACCACTAAAAAAACCACCAACCAATATAAGCTTTTCTGTATTCTTCCATCCACTCTTGTACTGGCCAAGAAAGTACTTAATCTATTCTTTCTTTGATCATTACTCACCCCTGAAACAAAAGAACTCCATGCAATGATCAGAAAAGGGCTGATCAAGATTAGAGAGTGAAAAATTAGTTGAGAAGTGAGATAAGTTCTTTCACTAAACTTTTCTTCTTTGCAGCCACATTTCATTTTGTTAACTGACCTATTTCTACAGACGTATATTTTACTAACTGTATTTAGCATTTGAAATGTTTATGTTTGACTAATACTTTTTCTTCTGTACAATCATTCCCTTTGCACTGATCCATTCCTTTGGAAAATTTCCTATTTTTCTTTTCGTTCTATATCAAGTATTGCTAGATACATACAATTTTACAGCCATATTTATGATCAAGCGGATATAAGTAACTAATTCTAATAACTGGAGTGAAAGTGCCTTCAATATCCCAAAATATTATGCTTATTCTTATAATGTATTGTAAAGTACTCATACCTATCTGTATTGGATTAAAGGAAAATGTTCAGAATTAAAAATGAAATTCAATAAACAATAACAAATATTTAATGAGCTACTGAAAAAATATGTGTATTTAGGATATTTATATTCTTAAAGGATTTATAAATTTAGATATTTAAGTATATTATAAGTGAATAAGAAGTTATTTTTATTACAAAAAAAAAACGTTTTTTTTATCTGAATCATGATTAATATCTTTTTTACTTAAATTATCTATTTTTTAATATATTTGAAACGGTCAAAGTGTTTTTGTTTGTAATAAATTCGAATAAAATCATAGTAACATAATTAAAAATATTTCGCTTAAGAAAAAAAATAATAATAGAGTTATTTAACTTTAAAAATAAATTTTAAATACACTCATTGTCAAAAACAAAGGTTGATTCCAGATAGAATAGTCACATTGATATTATATTTGAAAATATTTTCGTTCTCATACCCAGCAAGAAATATTATAAACTGAGTCTTAATATGACAAAAAGTTTTGGTTAATATAAAAAAAAATATTTGTAACTCCTAATAGGATGTTGGTCTGCTTATATTTCTAAAGCATTCCGCAATACGTTATAGCATGAAGTCATAAATGCCTTTAATGGTGTTTTGAGTCAACTTATCTCATGCATATTGCCTTTGGGCATATATATCTTGCATGTTTTGTGATAGTGGAGGAGCTTAAGAGAACAACCTATATCATGCCACAAGTTTTCTAAGGGTGACAAGTCTAAAGATGCCGGGGACGATGGAATGGAGTCTATGGATACGATACAAACTCTTGAGATAACAGAAGTATGAACATGATCATTATATCGTTGAAAAAGTTGACTGGGATATGCATTCACAAAAGGAATGGCCATTGGTATCAGAACCTCAATAAAATGATTTTAAACTGTCAAGATGGCTCTGATGAAGACCAACGGTGATCGTACGAAATCGCAATCCATACCAATACACTCTGCAGTATTAATGTATGAAAAAGGCCAACAAATCATCAATCGTCATGTTTACCGCGTTGCCTTAACACGAGGGTGCGTGTAACATCCTCAACAGACCAAATCGAGACTCGTCACTAAATTTTACTATGGCTCCACGCTACTCTTTCAAGGCACCTTGCAAACTTTGGTGTCGATGATGGGCTGTCAGAGGTAATCTCGTTAACTATCCTGTTGACTAATTTATTGATGATTTATTAATATCTCACTCAGAAGCAACATGAGGACCATTAGCTAGAAATTTCGTAATTTTAAACCCCCATTAAGTGATGCTGAGGGTACAGGAGCTGGCATTTCTCTCTCCATATTTGCACACCACACCAATCGGTAGAGTTGGGAAAAGGAACATCTTTGAATTAATGTTTATTCATTATGATTTTTGATTACCAATTACATTTGTAATTAATAAACTAAACCGAATGATGGGATTGTATTGTGGAGAGAAGTGGCACTAATCATAGATGGAAATTAGAATCAGATCAAGGACTCAAACGAATAAAAACAAACTAGCGTTTAGTGCAACTTTGGTTTGTAGAAAAAGCATGATTTAAACTCACAATTCTTATTTGGAGGAGAAGGACACCGATGTCTTATTATTCGTACATATAACTTTGAAAATATAGATATCTCACGAACGTGTTGTAAATGTATCCATATCAGTGTGTTGTGCGTGTCGTATGAATGTGTCAAGATCTTGGCGAATTTCTCATTTAAGTGTGACGCCAGGAAGAATGTAGGATAGTCACTAGGAGAGAAAATGCCCTTTCCTCCTGATTATACGAATAACACTTAAAAACATTAAACGTGCCATAACACTCTGCGGGTCTCTCATCAGTGAAATGAAAATATCTAAAATGGTCCATTATAAATTGAAGCTCATTTCTTGCATGATCATGGGAACCACGCATTACTTGAAAAATCGATAGATATACTCTGACACTGATAAAATAGTCGTACTCATTACTCAATTAATAGAATGCGTGAGCTAGAGACTGTTTCACTTAACTACCGTGGCCACAAAAATATTCCAGAAATGCAATTAAAATAATCTTAAGATGTACATCAAAATTAGCAATTTCTTTACGCAAATTAGTCATGATTTTTTAATTTGTAGTTTTTGTGATAATACTTCTGATGTATTACGGAAAATAGAAATAACAACCTGTGTTATCTCCTGCTATATTAATAATTGAAACTTCTGTCTTTTTCTTCACTCTCTCTTCTGCTCTTGAGTAGAAGTAAATACAAACAAGAAATAAAACCAACTAAGAGTATTTAAATTTTATTATTATATTTTTGAATCATAGAACTATTAAGTATTCGAATTAGAATGATCTAACTTGATGTCTCTATTTAAAGTTCTTCTAACAGAGGAAACAATTTTTTTTCAATGATGTTTTAAGAAGTGAATGTGCCATTTTTATGTCACTATATTTCTTTCTGAAAGGTCAATTTCTTGACTGATTTTTCGAAGCTCATTTCAGCATGATTTCACACTTATCTATCTTACTTGTATTTTCTATTTCAATCCAGTATTTATTTTGTATATTTTTTTCTTTCAAAATAACAGTTCTAGTTTGAATTGCAATTTTTTAAAGTAACTTCGAATGTCCTTTGAAGCATATCCAGTTCCGTATCAGATTCAGAGATAAATAATCTTAAAATATATAATATTTTCATGTGCTAAAAGTATTTTCTTGTTTTAGTTATAACTATAAAAATAAGAGACGATGCATCAACTCTTAGTGATTTATTTCTTTTGACCAATGTTATGCATTTACTGAACTTGCTTCACATCTTTGTTTTATATTTTGAATTTACTTTTTTACACTTAATACTGATGTGTTACGAGAATCTAGTTTAGAAATTAGATATTTACACTACATATATTTAACCTATAGATAAAGGACCTATGTAGCTGTATGTCATTTTTAGTCTATTGCTTTTTATTTTACCAAGAATACTGTAAGAAATTAGAAAACCTGGTAATATACCACACACAAGGAAATATACTCTATTTTTAATCCCTACTAGTAGATGTAAAATGGTCAAATTATTTTCAATACGGGAATTAAATTGCTTTTTCTTTACAAATACCTTAAGTACATTTTTAAATAATTGAATGATTATACATAGACATTTGTTTTTCTATAATAATTAAAAAAACGTATTAGGACAATATTGATACAATTGCTTATTTTACTTTAAAGAAATTTGATCAGAACAAGCATAGCCTCTAATTAACTTCAGACAAGCAACCAATAGAATAAAATTCCTATATGAATTTAAAGAAAATGATGATGCATATGATGATATTTTTCATAACGTTTTGCATAAATAGCCTGTATCCTATTTTAAAAAGTAATTTTATAATTTTTTTAGAATTTAAAATATTTATGATTAGTAGCTTCTTACAATAAAACAAGATAAATCTGTAAACAACATGGTTAAAAGTTTACTGCTTATTATAAAATATACTATGACTTCTGTTCCAAAAGAACCCGGGTTAGTAATGGAAATTAATGGATAAAGTAATTCAATATAGTTTTGCCTATTAATCATTTTTCTTTTTCTTTTAATGACTCAAAACATCGGTTGCAATTCAAAATGCTCGTTTTCTTTATTTTTCTGTTTGGAAAAATTTTCGTCAATTTTGAAGCACATCAATCTAAAATAACCCATTGGTTAAAATGATGGACATAATTTTCATTGATAGGGCCAACTTAATGCAAAAAAGGAGTCTACGGTAGACGTTGCATAAATCACATTTTAGTTTGGCTGCAAGAGGCATCCAAATCAAAATTAACTTATGAATCAGTGCCATATTTATTCTGGCACCATTATATATGTATTTGCAGACAATAGTAACATCAACTTTCCATATAAATTCATTCTGTTCTCCAAAACTGTATATTTAAATCAATCAGATATGTACAAAATTCTCACCATTCTTCTTAAAGAAGTAGTACTCTTAACTTAGTTTTATTCCATTATTCCAAAAGAAAGAATTAACTCTATAATTAAATATCTTTTATTAATACTTACAGTGAAGAGATCTTTTGAAAATGCCAATGAAATTTACATTTACTGAAAAGTTCACTAAACTCTATTTTCTCATTGAATGTGATAGGCTATATTAATAATAACTTTGCTGATCTCTTTCGTCATATGACACTCTAAAAGTTACACTAAAGTCTGTATTAGCCTAAGAGGCCTATTAGGGGGCTCATCTCCATTTCTGCAGCCTTTGGGTGTGCGAAGCCTTTGAAGTTAACTACTAGGAAGCATCCATACCGAGTCCGACGCTGGAACTCCCCAAGTTAATTTCCCAAGAGAACTTGGTATTCATTTATGACCACAGAAGCAGGAAGGGCCGATATTCCATATGAGCAGCGACCCAAACTGAAGTGAATGAGAATGGAACTGGAGTCATCAGTGTTCTCATTCAGCTACGCAAGTACGTCACCACCACACCATTGTGGCTTTTAAAAGTTACATAACATTGAAATATATACCATACGTATTGTAATTTTTTCACTTTCTCATTAGATTTTACTCTTATATATATACAACGTACAATAAATATGTAATGCTCTAATGGATATCTTAAAAATATATTTAATGAACCTCAAATAAATTGACAAAAATTGTTTCTTCCTATGTGACACTAGTCCCGAAATGCCATGCTTGTTAATGTCATGTAGTTTCTGTTTGAACCAACTGCATGAGCCCTCTAACTTTTTCTCTCATTTGAAACCATCATCTTAGAAGGGGTTCCTGAGCTCATCAAAAATATGGAAGTTAAATGGGTACAAATCTATACAACAGGTTAAGACTGCTGATTTGTTTCACTCTGATGAGACATTTCTCCCTCAACAAAATATTGATACCTTGAATGTTCTCCTTTCCATAGACCATCTATGGGCCATCCTTAGAAGTTGGTCTCAGTTATCAAAGAGTTTGGCACATCCTAAAGAAATGTCTTAACATGAGCAATATTTCGATCCACATCGATTCACCAACATACAGAAATAGAACCTGTATGCATTGGCTTGTTCCCACATCAACAGGTACCTCAACGATGGAGACAAATTACTATGTCATATTATCTTCAATGATGTGACATTGGCATGGGTCTACAATCTGAATTGGAAAACAGTTCTGGATCTTACGGTCTAAATGAATAACGTCAGCCAAGTTCACTACGTCCTCAGAAAGTCCAATATGAACCCAGTCGGGTGAACGTTATACTGATAGGGTCATACGACACTCAGTCTTTCATTCTTGTGTATATTGTAGCTGAAGGAAACACTGTAAACTAAGACTATTATTGCCAATTTCTACAGCTTTATCTGTGTCTAGCTATGTGTCAAAAACACTCACGTTTATTGAAAAATATTTCCCTAAGTTTACATGATAACCTTCGTTATGACTCACATTGTAGCATATATATTATAATGGAGACTTTAGGAGATTACGGACCACCCTCCGTATATAACTGACAAAAATCCTTGAGAGTTTGATTTCTTTTTCACAGCTCACGGAATCTCTCTGTGACATCCAATTTCCTGTCATGACATTTGTACTCCGAGGGCTAGGATGCGTCTTTGCTGTCATTGACGAACAGCCTCATTCCAACAGTACCCTACGGCTTCCCGATATTTGGCAAAATATACAATATATTTCTATGGATTACATCAAAGGAATGTAATGCAGATTTATTTGTAAATTCAGTTTAAATTGTATGAGTACTTCTGGAAAGGGACACCTTCGAATAAGGGACACATTTAAATGAGAGATAAAATGTTTGGTCCAATTGATTGCCTCATTAGGAGGTATCACTGTATTTACTTTCAATGTTACCACTTCATAATTTACACACACAACCCTCGCATTTTATTTCCTTCCTGAACTACGTTAAGACTTTACAATTCCATGGATCATTCATTGTAACGGTATGCTCTAGAGTTGTGACGAGGATAGGTCCTATAAGATCGAAGATATTTGATATGAATGGAGACTGAATCTGTTGGATAATCATATTTTTTGCATGCCTTGTTGGATACATAAGGCTATCAAGCAAGTGAATTATTATAATTTCTATTCACACAAGCGACAATATTTCTTTAGTTTGTACTGTATTGAAGACTATTAATAAATAGGACATGTTTTCAGGACATCACATTTATATGCGCACATCTTTTCAAACATAAAATCAAGACACAATTTTACACAAGCACCATTTATCAACGTTCGTCTTTACCTCTTGGAACCAAACTCAATACTAAATTTCATATCCGTTGCCAGTAAATTATCTAAAATCAAAACTATGATCTGGTGTTGCCAAAAAAAAATATCTTAATAAAGAATATTGAAAAAGGTATTACTTTAAGCTTAAATCGTCTGCTTTTAAAAGTAGAATATGTAATGTCTTAAATAAAGTATCACATTAGATTAAATCGTCTGCCTTTAAACGTCGAACAGATAAATCTTAAAAGTATCTCATTAAATTAAATCGTCTGTCTTTATAAGTTGGACAGATAATATCTTAAAAAAGTATCACAATCGTTTGTCTTTAAAAATTGAATAAGTCACAAGTTTTATCAACAACTATGTTTCAGACCCGTTTTCTGTATTCTAAGATTTTAATTTTGAAAAATATCCTCAGCTCATTACTTATTGAGCACATCTAAGAGTGGGAAAGTCAAATATGTACGGAGAAATTGAATTATGTAAAAAATTAAGTTATTGGTATGGCGAACGAATATTCCTATTCGACTGTTGTGCCATAACTCACTCAAATAACTAATCATAACTAACTCTAAAAAGTCAATAACTAGCAAGGATAGACAGTAGATAAACTTCACACAAATATTCATTCAATGAACTTGCATTATAGTGTTAAATGGATTCCTGCTTTCCAAGATAAACCCTAAATAGATTCACTCGTTTAACTAATACCGAATTAAGAGTATCTTACTGAAACCTTCACAATTGTGGTTGACTTGATTTCTTGACCACTATGATCACTAGTATCCGTAGCAACTCTTGATCTTGTCCACCACTTGTAAGGCATATACTCAACGCTAGTGCCACTCGACCTCTACTGTTCGAATTTTGCTTTTCTTATATACTTTTCTATCCAGCTCAGTTCACTTTATTTCTACCAGCCTCTAATTTGCCTAATCACGTTTCAATTTGGTTGGGAAGAAACTGTTATTTACAGAAATCAATCTCAATAAAGTCCCCAAGGTTAATGAAGAGAAAATCGCAAAGAGCCCAAAGTCATAACTTTTTAATTAATTGTGTATCACGCACGTTTTCGCTAAAAAAACTTTATTACATAAAAATAAATCACCAACGAAAGGTGAAAGCTTTAAATTTTTGCATAATGTTCAAGAAAATATCGTTCAAGATAATATCTCATATGAAGTCTAATAATAATAAAAACTCAGTTTCTCTCTCTGATAAGGTTACTGAAAGAATAAATACTTAAAATTCATTCTTTTATTTAAAAGTTTTATGGAAGGTATAATAGTGGTAAAAAGTTCACTGATTTCAATAACACTTAATATTATCCTGTTTTTTCTTTACTACGTTTCACTAAGTTTTTGCTTTTACTTTTATCGGAGAAGGAAAAAGTTGGCTTAGAAGAAAAATAGATATTCTAAAAAGAAAGATATAGAACTCATAAGAGTGAAAAAAAGAAAGTTTCTTACATTTCTAAGGATCCTCTTTGTTTATATTTCATTTTTTCCCCTCCACGTTTTCTTTTTTTTTATTCTCATTTCATCTAAGAGGTCTCAGAATATTATATCAACATACTGAAGTAGCTGCATTAAATATTTGATTGTATGCTAAAGAAAGTACTCTTTTAGACTGAGAGTTAAAAGTTTCTTAATGTAATTGTGAGGCTTTGAAATATTGAGTAGCTCGAAGATAATACAGAATAATAAAATTCAATTGAAAATTGAGCAGGAGTTTTCATACTTGAAGGAACCATGCTATATAATAGGATTTTTAAATGTATGCAAAATCTATTTTAATATATTTACACATGATATAATATGCGGCATTTCGCAATATATATATATTTATATATATATAAAAACACTTTTCTGAAATATTTCATTTGTTTATCTCATTTCTATTGCCATGTTTCATCAAGTATGTATTTAATGAAATAAATTAAGAGCTTACCAATGCATGTATGCCGAAACGTTCACTTTATGTTTGGAAAGAAAACATTCCAAATATCAATCCAATCTTTAATAGACACAAACAAAAATTCATTGCACTAAAATGATGTTATTTTAATTCAGAATTATGAAAGAGATACGTAGTTTGAGACAGTGTTTTAAACGAAATGCTTAGAAATTACTAATATAGTTTGAATGCTTAGCAATGATTGACGCGGAAAATGAATAAGATTATTATGGAAATTAAATTTCCTAATAATTTTATATTACAATAAATGAATATTTATGTCTTAATAGTAAAGTAATTTACCGTAAAATTAAGTCAGTTGTGTACCAAAATTATTATCTTTAATTATTTGCTACAGATATTCTTAACTTGAAGCTTTTCAAGCATTTTGGGAAATATTTCTTCATGCTCCTAAAATTTTTAAAGAAGAAATATCATCAATGATCGTCCTAAAATAGCCCAAAAGGAGATAAATATATATGTAATAGTTTTTACGATCAGAAACGGTAGTAAAATAAATTTGCAAGTTTCACAAAACTTTAAAAAAAATATTTCCAATGGTTCACTGACATATTTTTATAAGTCATCGCATATTCTAAGGGTTAGTCATTCAAATAAATGTTTCTATAATGTGAGTTTTAAGAGAGGGATATCATTTTCTGGAACATCCATAAAACCCATTGAGGACAATCCTTTTGATCTCAAAATTTATGTCACACCCCTTAATGTTTCTAAGAAGAAACACTTCCCTACATTTATTTGATATTTATTTACTAATAAGTTTATATATATATATATATATATTAAAACTGGATATTTTGTGCAACAGCTAATGTGTAAATGGTTTGGTTAAAAATATATAAGGAATTTTGCTTTCGGTCACTTTTTTAAAGATACCTTGAGATAAAAAAAATTCTTGAGCGTTTATTACATAATTAAGAAATAAATTTGATAGTTTTTTTTGATAATGAAATATAAGAAAAAAGTAAATGTGACGAAAAAATGTGAAATGTATAAAAAGCGTGTTAATACGAGTTATGTGAACGAAAAATTCATTTCGTATTATCCCAATATTTTATATTTTATTTTAAATAATTTTTAATAATGCATCTCAGTAACTAGTTGTTTGTTTTGGTTTTATTAGCGTTTCACTAGAAGCTAGAGGGTTATTCAGTAACCAATGACTATAATCATTATCTTTATATTATCAATATTTTTAATAAAGGCATAAAAGATAGAGGGTGTTCTCAGCAAATTCTATGACTTACTATATCATAATTGATCATTCTTGTTTATATAATTATCATGTCATATCTGTCATTTGTTGTCTCTGGTTAGATTTCCATGGAGCTTGTTGGTGAATTTTGTGTTAAAATTACATTTCATGACTTTGAAAAGATAATAAACAAATGATTAAAATTAGAAAGTATGAATTGATTACTAATAATATGATATTTATCTTAAATGTGAAAATGGAGCCAAAGGAAAATGATCAGAAAATAATTAATACAATATACAGCAAAGAAAACAAAATAAATATAGATAAAGTGTACAGAAGTAAAGTAATATAGTTGTAGCTAAGAAATGTGACATTACTCACACATTTTAGGAAAATATAACATAATTATCAGAATAAATTTCAAATTATATTAAAATGAGATTAGGATGCCATTGTCAAAATTTTATTTCATGTTTCCTCCCACCAAGTACCGTTTTCCTTTGTTTTAAAAAAGATAGAAATACAATAAAGAAAAGAGGTAAATGAGAGGTATTCATAACATTATTACTATATGTCTTCTTAGAGACACCTTATGCTATTCATCGAAATATTTTGTATAAGAAATTATAGATATAGCAGTATTTTAAATTCCGCAGTTTAACGTTAAGGCTACAAGCAGCGTAGTATGCGCACAGTGATGTATTAATATGAATGTTTCCCTTATTATTTGGCTGGGATAGAAAATTGAAAAATTTCCTACGAACAAATTTACCTCTGTTCTTTTACAGTGCTGAAAAATAAAATCAAATGATGGGAAAATTGAAAAAAAGTGTATTTTCTAAATTGCTGAACTATACTATTGTATATTTCAAGAAAAATGTTATTGAATATAGCACTGAAAAATTAAAATAAATACAGTATATAAAAAAAAAATCATTTAATATTTGGTAACAAATTTAACTTTATTTTTAATTGCTAAAATTTGTTTCTGAGTGCTGATATTTCAATGTCAGGCAAACTATGAAATATATTGATGCACTGTCGGAAAAAAAAGTGTAAATAAATCCAAATTGGATTCCGCCGCCCGCTCATTATTCACACACACACACT
>BMAW01004836.1:107182-143909 GCA_019974015.1 Nephila pilipes | reverse complement strand
ATATATATATATATATATATATATATATATATATATATAATAATAATAATAATAATAATATTTACCAAAGTTATATATCTTTATTTTTACTTTGATATTATTCCCTTCAATGTATAAATTTAAAAAATGATCTACATCTTTTATATTCTATATAAGTTAAATTATATGAACTGAAGTCTTTAAAAAGAACGTAACACAAATTCTTTGTATAGCATAATTTTGTGCTTATAGGCGAAATGGCTTAGAGACAAATAAAGGTAAATGAGTATTTTTATCATATAAATGAACAGTATAATAAATCCTTACAATAAACAAAAACGGTATGTTAAAGTAGATTATTTTGAAAAGTTGTGAATCTTTTACAACTCTGCACTGTCACCATAGTACCAAATACCTCTGTAAATGAGACTTTATGACCTGAATAGTAGTTTCCGAAAGAAAACCATAAAACCCATTCATGTCTTTTTTTACTTCAGAAATTAGTACTAGACCTTTAATGTCCTTAGGAAAGAGGCTTAACCTATATTTATATGGTGTTTGTGTTGTCTGACAAGTCTATAAAACCTAAGTATTCTGTATAACATTTGATTCTTTAATAAAAGCGTAGTCGGTGTTTCGTGCCATAAGAGCTTCCGGAGCACTTTGAGAGAAACAGAATGTCCAAACTTTTCTATATATTCAGAATAACTAGAAATAAAATATACAAAAATAAGAATTCGAGCCAAGTAATCTATGAAAAAGAAGAAAAAAGAGGAGAAACAGATCAATTACCGAAAATAAGTATAAAATATAACCATATAATTTTAAATTTATCTTGCCACTAGTCGATATGTTATGCATTGACAGTTTTCGTGCATTTATATATTACTAAGAAAATTACTGAAACATTTTATTATCAATTTATTGTATTATTTACTTATTATTAAAAATTATAAGTTAATATAAACATGATAATCATGAGGATAGCCAAAAAAGTAATAAACTAATTTTAAGAATTCTGAAACTATCGAAAAGTTAAAGTTTAAAAAATTGGATATAAAAGGATTTCAATAATTCTTTGAACTGAACATAGTGGTGAACAATGTTTTATGGATTCAAACCATCCACTCAACAGTAAAAATTATAATAAAAATTGGGAAAAATCATATTTAGAAAAATGATATAAAGTTCAAAAGTTTTGGCACACAAAAACGCAGAAAAAAATATATAAATAAAAATAATTAAATAATTATAATACTAATTAAAATTGCAACATCTTATTTACGAAAACTCCTGTAATTCACGTCTTTAGTTGGCAATGAGCTTCATACTTAAGTTTGAAGCTCATTGCCAACTAAACGAAACGTGATTAAGCAAATCGAATAAACGTAATAATGAATACAAGTAAGGAAATCGTGTAAAAGAGAAGAACAAAATATAGAGTTGACAGGTAGCATGCATTTGTATGGGAGATACTTGTTCGTGCTCTTGATCTAAAATGATTAAAGATTTGACGTAGTTTGGTTGAGACTACATCCTTTGTGGATTAATTCATCAAATAGGACCTAAGTGTCTCAGAAGTATTGCTTATTAATATATTAGTTGAACTGCTTTGCAACCATGTTGAGGGACAATGGGCATTTTGGTTGAGAGCATTTTCTTTTTTAGCAGATATGAATAGTACTTTGAGTAAATTATTGAACTGATAGTGCGAGCTATTTTACTGTAAATATAAGTGATATATATGTGCTTAGAATTAAGTTAGAAATTTTAGAATTTTGATTAGATTTATATTTAAGATGATAGAAAGGTTTGGTGATAAAAATACCTCACACTTGTACCTAATTTTTCCCACCAACAAAGAAAGAGTCTTGGATAAATAATCAAATTGTTATGTGCATCCTTTTCAGCTCCAGCAGCCTTAATGCCTTTCCGCAGAGTGTTGTGGAAAAAATTGAATAATTCCAAATGTCTGGTGTTCTACAAGTTGCTTGCTTACCCATCTGTATAAGGGTATGCGCAACGAAGTCAAACTCTATGAAAGGGGAATATTTTGCGTACGTTGCAGACAATGGATTCAAGCAACTAAAATTTGCTAGCAAAAATATATTTCTAGTGGTTCAAGCCCGCTTTCTGTTATATTGGAATATTATGCGTCAAAACAGTGCCCCAATCAACCTCCCTATGTTTTATTTTCAACACGTTGAAAGTAGCTCTCGTTCTGAGGTGCTCTGCTTACCAATAATAATTACTATTCTACAGACATGAACAAGAAACTGTTTTCATACAAAACAATTAACGTTTATTAATTATATGAAAAATATCATTAAATATCTCATGATTGGTAGACAGTCATTATTCCTTTCTAAATGTGATAGCAAAAACATATAAAGAAATAAGATATCAATTAAAGAAAATATGTCCGCTACTTATTGCTACCTCATTACATTCTCATTAATTCAATAATTTGTTTGTGCTTTAGTCGCCTTTAATATAATCCTGAACTAAAATACTCTTTGTTTCCAAAATACTTCATTTTAAATAATTGATTTGAGAATATTATAGATCTTTTTTATAGACTTCTATTTGAGTTTTAATAATATTGTTTGTCTATATTTAACTTAAATGTACAGTTTATATATTTGAAATGAATTTTGGTTATTTGCATTTGCAAATGCAATTGATTGGCTTAAGTATTTTGAACTAAAATTTATAAATTAAAAATGCCACAGAATATGCTCGTTTAAAGTATTTTGAAATAAAGTTATAAAATTTTTCTATAACCTTTTAGTGAAATAATTTTTTTAATACACTCGAGGGTGGTTTTTGATAACGTGCTTAATTAATTTATTTATGAAATACATGTGCCAACGATGAAATAATTATACCAGTTTAAAATAGTTAGAAATATTGTATAAAAGAATGAAGATTAGAAAAAAAACTATCTCTAGTGTAAATTAATGTTATTTTCATTAAATTATGAAGAAAAATGAAATTTATATGGATGGAAAAATTGCGTTCCCATATTGCTCTTTAATCATTAAAACAATGTATTTAATTTCTCAGAATTAGTTTCCTAAAATAAAAAGTACTCCTTTTAATTGTACAATTTATTTCATTTGATAAAAGTGAATAAATCCTTATTATTTTGTTGCGAATTTGAGATTATATTAACCTTGGAAAATTTCAGGTGTTACATTTTTATATATTAATTCAAGAAATGTGTATTAATTTCATTCAATAACCGTCTAATTATACTGTTTAAGGTATAATAATAATTTATTATAATTATTCTAATCACTAATAACCATCATCTTTATTCTAATCATGAGAACAAAAGAATAATTAATGTTACGTAATTTTTCAGCTAAATAAAATTCAAAAATAATTCCTTACATAGATAGTTTAAGTATATCTTTTAAAACCAATTTATTACATAAAAAGTTATTATGTATTAAATTAATTATTGTATATTAAAACCGTAATTATTCAAGGAATATTTCTTAGTGTGATTGTACTTAATTATTACAATAACCAGTGGTGTAGAGTGGATTTCTGCCACCTGGTATGATCCTAAATTTACCATTCCCTACAGAGATGAAGAAAATAATAATATCATGAAATAATTGCGCATGATTAAAGTTAAATTAATTAATGTTTAAAATGATAACACGAGTAATTAACTTTCTTCTTGGATAAAGCTTCAGAGAATTTAAAAGTTTAAAAGTAAAGAAAGCAAAACATTTAGCTTAACACTTCTATATACTGCTCGAATTAAAAAAAAAAAGCTTGACTTTACAATAACAAACAAATTAAGGCACATGGGTAATTTTATCAAAATGTCAAATGAAAAATATCAACCCTACACTTCTCTTCTAAATGCTAAAATAGTGCAAGAAAGTAAATGTCACATGCTCAACGTCACGTCTGTGAGTTGTTAAAGAGCAATAAAACATTAATTCATAAGGGACATACTAATTGTATTTGTTGCGAGTCAATGGTGGGCTGCGGCTGAGCGCGTCCATTTCAAAATTTAAATACCCGTTGGCGTGGTGTGGATGTTAGGAGAGGGGGGTGCCAGCTCAGGTGTCGTCCTCGTCACTTGACCATGGTTCAAAATTACGAGGTCCGTCGCCAATAGCCCTCGTGTTGCTTCTAGTGCGACGTTAATAAAAACTAAACTAAACTCAAAATTTAAATAAAATGTATTTTTTTTTCTTTTGAATAAAAAAATATATGACACACTTTTAATTCATATTACAAATATTTAGTTTCACATGAATATAAGTATATTATTTTAGATCAAATCTTACAGATATTTTGAACTTCTTTCACTTGCACAGTCGCCATGATATTCTGTAAAAGTAACAATGTAGTCTCGATGACAGTAATTATCTGACTTAATAACCATGCAATAATGCTGTAGACAGAATAAGCAGCACAGCTGCTCCTAACTGACACCCCTCCCCACATGTGTGCTCCCCGCGCCATGACCCCTCATGCACCTCATACGCTATGTCACTGAAATAATGCAATATATTTAATTTAGTTGTCTATATACAAAAAACATTTCGAAAATGTGAAATAAAGTGAAATATTTCTTGAAACTTTTTACAATTATTATAAGTATCCTTAATGAAAATATGCCTCTCATGCTATAAAATGCTCAGATATTACGATAATCGAATGAAAATGATTTACTAATAAACTTTTTGAAGATAGTTTATTTTGTTATTCTATTAAAATATATATTCATTTATATACCAGTTTCATATATATATATATATATGTTAAAAAGTAATTTACGATTTCTAATGTACCTTTTCCAATTAAATTTGACTTTGGATTGCTTAATTATTCAAAGTTAATGATAGTGTGAAATTATTAAAACAAGAAATTTTAAAATACCAATGTATAATGCTTTTGATTTCACTCATAAGATAAAAATCGTATTCTAAACATGAATTCAAAAACAAACATTTAAGGAAAGGATAAGCCCTTAAATGAATGAAAACGTATAAGGTTTAAATGCCTTCTTGTAAATGCAAAATAATATTTTTATAGCAAACACAATCACGCAAACACGGTATATATATATATATAGATAGATAGATACCATGTAGAAAAAAAAAATAGAGAACTTTTATACTTCGTAACGGGAGCCCACGGAATTATTATATATATTAGGGAGAGAGAAACCTCCATAATTACTTTATTTCTTCATTTCAACTGCTCTTTTCAATATACTTAATTTTAACACTTTAATAAATTTACCAATCAGCTTTCACACGCTTCTTAACTGTAACTTCCCCTTTATTGGTAAACATCATCGGAATTCCGAGGGCTACCTTTGAGAAATATAAAAGCTGAAGCTAAACATTGCCCGCTCCGTTCTCTTTTCACTCTACTTTTTGCCATGTGATGCCTCCTTCTGCTCTTTAGTGAAGTTTCACCATTACATAATACATTCTACTCGTATAAAGAAGATAAACTTATTAATAGAAAAATTCTTAGAGAAATGATTGTCATCAATGGTATACACAAATATATATATATATATATATACATATATATATATATATATATATGTAAATATACACATATAGCACAAAGTGAAGTCTAAAGGACAACTTTTTTAAAAATATGTAAATTGATAAATATAATATTTGTAAAGAATGCAACTCTATCGTTCTTTACAAAATCGGAAATATGGAATTTTTAATCAAATACCTGTCAGATTTGGAAACCTAGAAAGAATTTAATGTTCTTAAACAAACACCAGCTGTTTTAAAAAGTACTTTTTTTCGTCCAGAAAAAGCAAAAACTATTTACATGATGACTACTAAAGCCTCTACACTTTCACTTTTATATTAAAATTTAAGCACATAACTTAGGCACTGTTGTTTGCATCACTTTAAAATGTCACGCTATCTCACTAAAACGCATGCACATATTTTTGCGACCCATAAAAATAAAGAGAAGGTGAAAAATATGAAGCACAAGTTTTTATCTAAAAGATGTTACTAAAACGTGACCTGTTTTCAACAAGAATAAATTGCCGTAAACAAAGTTAAACGTCATAAAAATAATGTTTGTTTTTAAACCCATGCAGTAAAGGATTAAATAGGAAGATTTTCCTCCAAAAATGGACCTAAATTTTCCGAAATAGGTATCATATTTATCAATTTTACCTGATAATTATATAAGATTTCTTTATTATTTAAGGTCAAAGCATAAAAACCTTCATAAAGTCAAATTAGTGTAATTTTACTTAAGTGATTATTTTATGCAAAATATGAAATTCACTTTCTTCCCTCTTCGAAAAGATGTTTGCTTTTAATATTTTTCGTGAAAGGTTATTCACGTTTTTCAGAAATAAACGTTTCTATAAAATTTTATATTTTTAGATTATTTTACTCTTGAATCTTCCTTTATGAAACAAAGGTTATATAAGAATCGGCTAGATTTGACCAAAAATTTCAATTATAGAAGTCACAATTTCTTTTCGTTGCAAATTGAAATGATTGCTTTTTTACAAAGCATCTAGAAGCAACATGAGGGCTTTTGGCGGCGGGCTTCGTTATATTGAAGCTCAGTCAAGTGATGAGGGTGATACCTTAGTTTGGACCTCCCTCTCTAAGCATCCCCTCCATACCATCGGAAAGACATGGGACCTGTACAAATTTTTTTGGTGAAAAAGAACGAAAAAAAAAAATCGAGCATATCATAAGGCATTAAAAACTCGGTTTGTGAAAACCAAACAGTGAGAGTTTATGAACTCTTAATCAATGTAGGGGAAATAGGAATCAAGTATGAGTTGAATTAGTAAATGCTTTGATCTGTTAAAGAAGTGATCATGTTATAGAAAACACGAAAACATTTTTGAAATAGAATAATGCAAAATTTTAAAAACGAACTGTAAACAAAATCTGATTTCGAAGAAAAAATTAATCAGGTTTTATTCTAAATGAAATTTAAACATGATCAGATAAGTCAAACTAAGGGTTATTTGGCTGGTCTTATTAATGTCACCCCAGAAGCCACATGAGGGCTATTGGCAATGGACCACATAATTTTTAGTCTCGGTCAAATGATGAGGACGACACCTGAGCTGGCACCCCCTCTCCTAACCTCTACACCTTGCCAATGTTAGGACTTTGGGCCACGACAGATTTAACGTGCATCAGCCGCGATTACATGGTGAGTCCTTAGTGGCAAAGGCACGAACACGCGACTCGACGAAACCCGCCAGCCACGAATCTGAAACCATGACCACCAGGCCTACCGCGGCCATGTCAAACAAAGGGATTACGAAAAATAAAAGAGCAAGCAGGCATTTAAAAATAACACAATGACTTGATTTTCAACATACAGATATAATTTCTGTTCGTCTTTGCTTTGAAAATTTCAAGTAATCGAAGTCAGTCTGTTGTGTTCCACTCTAGCGAATTTATAACATGTTCTTTTTTCACCCTTAGTCTTTTTTTTATTGATTACTACATTCTATTTTTCCCTGAGTTTTTTCACATTGCGACTGTAATTCATTTATTCTACTCTAATCTTACAATTTAGCTGTTTTTCCTTTTCGCATCTTATACATAAAATAAACTTTTCTTCAAAATCTTTATCAGTGGCTTAGAAAATGGCTTTCGTCAAATCAATATGAATCCAAAGTACATCATACATTAAAAAGAACGTTATGGAAACTCTTATTTGTAATGTAAGAGGTTTGCCTTTCAAGTAAGTTTGACATAAGTGTTATATATTTTAATACATATATAATCCACACTATTCTCTGAAATGAGTTGACATTTGATTGACACTGTATATTTGTTTTTGTCACAAAGACTTTCTACAGTGCCAAAATTTCTTCCTTTAATATGATTATAATAATCCCCTAATTTACTTCTTTCAAAAATGTGGTTAACTCTTTTCATTCAAATTCATTTCATATTCGCCTTTTAAATTTAAATATGGGCCTCATTACACGTACACTCTATAACAAAAAAAATTATGCTCAAAGAAGGAGTTGCTCAATTGTATTGACATTTCGTATGCAAAGACATTTAGACTTTACACGTAAATGATTTTTAATTTGGTGTCCAACGAATGAATAGCGGAAGCTACAGCACATCGGAACTAAACATCTAGGAGGCGTACATAAGAAGCGATTTTCAATCTGACGGTCAAATTTTCAGTTGCATTGCGATTTTTGATACCTTTCAAAGACTGAAAAAAATGCCTCGACGCAGGATTCAAGCTCATTATGAGTATCTGTGAGAGAGTTTGAAAGATATCGTATCTCTGGATTGAAATAAGCAGGTTGGGCAAATCGGAGAATCGCTCGTCATATGCGTCGAAGCGATGCGGTGATTAGAAGATGCTGGCAATAATGGGTGAGCAATGGCAGATTTCAACGTCATGATGGTAGCGGTTGACCTAAAGACGCAGCAGATAGGTGGGATAAAGTGATTGTCAGATCAGCGCCTGATTCATCGTTATCAACCATCAGGCGTACGACCCAAACACTAGTGTCCACCATGACCATTCACAGATGGCTAATAAAGACAAATCTACGCTCGAACCGACCACTACGCCACCTGCCAACTTGGAATCTGGTTGGAATGATGCTGACTCGGGACGTATAGTGTATAGCGACGAATCCCGCTTCCAACTGTGTCCAGACGATCATCGAAGACGTGTCTGGAGACGCCCAGGGCAGCGTGCCGATCCTGTATTCACTATTGCACGCCACACAGGCCTTCAACCAGAAATTATTGTCTAGAGTGCCATTTTACTTGATAGCCGGACCCCTTTGGTCGTTATTAGAAGCAAACTTACGGCACAGCGATACGTCTACGGCATACTGAGACCTGTTTTACTACCAATCTTTTTGCAGTACCCTGGCCTTATTTTTTTTTTCAAGATAATGCCAGACCACATACGGCCCGTGTTGCTAGGAACTGTCTTACAGCTTGTCAAACACTTTCTTGCTCGGCCTTTAATTGAGCATATTTGGGATATTATGGGAAAGCTACTGCATCTGTCGGAGAATGCTGATGACCTACCCCAACAATTGGAGCAATTTTGGCCAAAAATACTGCAGGAGACCCTCAGGGAACTTTATCACTCTATGCCATGTAGTGTGGTAGCTTGCATCAAGTCTGTAGGTGGGTCAACACCTTATTGAGCTCGTTACTTTATAACTATGAAATTCCGAAACAAATCATTAATTTTATCTTAATTTTTAATCATTTTCTAATATGTACATAATTTTCCTTTTTGCCAATTTTAGTCTCCATCGGACAATTCCTTCTTGGTGCGTCATTTTTTTGTTATAGAATGTCATTTGTTCACGTACTGAAGTAGAAATTTGATTCTTGAGGACTCACAGTGGCGTGTAATCATTAAACTCTTTCAAGGAAGGCATAATTTAAAGTTATTTATACCGCAAATATTTCCAAAAAATCCCTTAAATTTATTTTGCAACAAAATATGTGATGGAAAAAATTTACAAATTTACAGAAATTTACATTTGCTTGTGTTTGAGAATTTTATTTCTTGTCACAAAACGAACATGATGTGTTAAATGAACTTATCATAGTGAACTAATTCATTAGAAGAGAAAGTTTCTCTTTGTTGAACACGCATGGCGGAAGTTGAAGTTGATAACAAGGCACTGTACAAAATGGAGATAGCTCTAAATATTTGTTGGCTGTTTTAATGTAAATGAGTCTTGTGGTCAAACTGAATCAATGCTTTATTGAAAATGGTTCTGTTCAGCTACTTGAAGACTATTCTCAACTATTCAAGGCCATCGTGTACCCAAAAAAATAAGAAATTTTTCAGTATAACAATAATTCATATTACCAGTTCAAAAACATTCGTTATTCACTTAAAGAACTCTCTAAACAATTCAAAAGAATAATTTGACCACCTAAAAACCAGACAGGAAATTCATAAAACATATATGAGTTATGATCGGAAAATCAGATCATTGCCAATATCTGCACCGGCTACACTTTCTAAATTATGGACGGCTGTAAAGGTAAATATATCTCAATATTTCTTCGAGGTTATCTGATTACTTGTTGAGTCCATGATTCGTCAAGTTTCTGCCCTTTAGTGAGCAAAATGAAGAATGTACGTTACCATGAATTATGTCATGAATTTTGATTCTTCAATGTATTTTGTGGGTATATGGAATTAAAATATATATTGTTTAACATACTGGTTGTTTAGTTATGAATTCAATAAATGCATATTTCTACAATATATTGAAGAGCGATATTTCAATATGAGTTAATTTGGAGGTAACTAGTACTTCTAAATGCGTCATTTAAAATACTTTCCTATATATAACGATGATTCCTTATAAGATGTAATAATGAAACTGATTTTTCGCTTATCAGCGAAAATGACAGTCAAAAATAAAATAGAATAGATCAATAGATGACAGCACTCCCATAGAATTTTGTGATTGAAATCCAAAAAAAGTGGACAATGATAGAGAACAGTTTTATATATTAGAATATGCACGGGTTTTTCGAGTTATTTTCATAAAGCGTGCATTTAGAAAGTTACGGGAAAGAACCATTAAGTCGCAAGAATGTTCTACATTGGAATTGGAAATTTAAAAATGCAGGTTGCTTGAGTAGAAAGAAAAACAATGGTCGTCCACACGTCTTGAAGAAACGGTAGAGAAGATGAGTCAGACTTTTATTCGAAGTCCTTGAAAGTCTACGACAGTTGCTACCAAAAACACTGTTTATGCATAACTGATGTTAAAAACACTGCAAAAACATCTAGTTAGTTATGATGCATTTGTGTAGCATTAGAAACCATTAACCGTGTGATACTACAAAACGTATGAAACAATCTTAAATATAGGTTAGATGTTAGTTATATAACAGAAGGATCACACATCATACATTTGTACCTGAAAATAAAACTTGGAATATATTTCTATAATTTCGTGTTTCATTTATTGTAATATGTGTAATAGTTTCAAAATATAATTATTTAAAATCAGGTCATTCATTTATACTAACCCTGTTTATTAAAAAGCTAATTTACTTATGTATACATATATTATGAGATATCTATTACAAATTTTTTTTGATAGTTGAACAGTAATGGAATTTCGTTATCTGTTTGATTCGTGTTGTGTTTTGTTTAAAGTTGTAAATCCATTCTAGACCATTTACATTACCTAATTCTTGTATAGTAAATTATATCGAAAAAGGTCTCGAATTTCAATTAGCTATAATTTGAAATGATGTTGAGTAAGTTACCATTTCAATTTATATTCTCATTATATGTGAATGCTTGTTCTATTTCAGTTGATATTCTCTTCGTTAAAATTTAAAATTATAAGGATATTCGGAAGTTTCTGTATTTTGATGCAGGTCAGGGGTGGACAAATAATGGCTCGGAGTGACCCACTAAGATTATAGCAGTCAGAAAATTCCTCCATGAACGAGTTTTCCTTCCGGTGCGTAAAACCCTTCAAAGCAAAACTATATCTACAATAAATAAACTGTATAAAACAGTCGCTAATTTATTTAATTTATATTTATGGATATTTATGGTACTGTTTATATCTTTCTTGAAACTCACAGTTAACAAATGAATGAATTCATTTTAAAAGATGCACTCCACTATAAGCCTCCGCTTCTTAGACGTTGTCTCCAAAACGAAACAATTGCCCATTTCTGTCCCAGGATGAATTTATACAATAAAAATTGTCAATAATTTCATGTTTACTCCACACATAAAGACAATAGTAAAAGCAGTTAAGTAACACTCGTATCCGTAACTGCGAATCGGAATAAAGTTCCTTCAGATTGCTCTGTAATTCATAACTTCGAAAATATTGTGAACTATACTATTTTTAAAAAAAAAAAATAGAATTGTCATACGTATACTGTGTGTTAATATATATATATATATATATATATATATATATATATATATATATGTGTGTGTGTGTGTGTGTGTAGTCTGTTTGTGTGGTTGCGTGTATCTAAGATTATAAGGGAAAACATGGAACAATTGGGAAAATAACAAAAATTTTGAATAAAGAAGCTTAAGTTCAGAGAATTCCACAGCAAACCTGGCTTATCACTACCGATTATTTTAAAAAAAAAATTCCCTTTGAATGACATGAGAAATGAGGAAATATTACAGTCGGAAGAAAAGAGTAGGGTTTTTAATACATTTTTAAGCCAAGATCTGTGAAACACATTGTAAAAACAGTATTCCCTTAAATAAACAGAAGCTTATTTCTTCCTTTATCTTTTTCTCCCAAAACGAATCTGCTCTTTTTTGAAAGTATTGAAAACATATGCACTGATATTCAAGAGACTTAAGCGTTTGAATAGAAATATTTAAAAACTCAGGGAGGGGATTTCATAACTTTTTTTCACTACAAGGAGAACTATTTGTAATAGTTTGTGGGGAAATAATGGAGGTACTTAAGGTCTTATTGAGCTGAACCATGCAAGTAAAATCCTTTGAGATTTATCTCGTAGATTCTTAGAAAACCTTCTTTTAATACCAGGAGTTAACATTTGTTACACTGAATCCCTTTTCCCATAGCATCCTTATCTACAATACTAACAAACAGCTCCTTTTTCATGCTTAAGTTTTGTTTAATCTATCGTGTATATAAGTTGCTCGAAAAGAATTGCATTGAAATAAATATTCGCCAAAAGCTGGTACTCGGAGATTTTACATTCAAGAAACAGAAAATAAATCAGGGATTCAGAAAAAAGATTATTAAGTTCCTGCTTGAGAGCCAAAAATTGGAAGTTTGAATATGTGTTAAAATACAGACTTGAAAGTTGTTTAGTCTGAACGACTTAAAATATTTTGAAAATTGTTGTTAGGTGAAATTTTATAAATACTTATTTGTCTGTAAACGTATGAATTATTTTATATCACCCTTCTTCAGTTTTTAACTTAAATCAATGGACTACTAGAAGAACTGAGAATCAATGATATTATTTTTTTTATTAACTTACATTCAAATGGCGATTTTTGGTGATTTTTTTCATTTTTATTTTGACCCATTATTAGTCTAGTAGACTGTTAATATTAAATATGAATTAATAATGCATCAATATTTAAATGATTCGTCATCGGTTTTGTGATAACCGTCCTTCATTATTTAGTCCTATGACCATCTTTGCTTCTAATTACTAAATTTCAAATGAAGAAACGTAAAAATAATGCAAAATATTTTACTAATAACTAAAGGAATGATAAGTTATCTCTTTCTCTTTCGAATACTACTACCCCCGTCAATTTTAGATTATGATCTAATTATAAAGTCTTTGATTACCAAATAACTCGTTCTGATTCAAACACTTCTCATAAACAGCTAATGTATATCTTTGTACAACCACTTAATTTACTTTCCAACTGTGAGGTTTTGACATAGATTACAAATAATTATTAGTCTCTCGATATCCTCTGCCTCATTTCATTTTCATTTCAATTCTTATTTGTTTACACACCATTATCTCTAATTTCATCCACTGCACTTTTTTTCTTCTTCTAATTTACTTAATTATGTTTCCTTTCAGTTGGGAAGAAAATGCAATTTTATACAATTCGAAGTACTATAATATTCCCGAGGTTAGTGATGAAAGATTCCCGAATAGCCTAACATCAAAATGTTCATGTGCTGCAATTTTGCTTAGCTTAGGTTTTGCTTCCGTAGCTTTTAAAATGTTTTCCGCAACTAATAGTCAAAACAGCATTCTATAAATTTACTGTATATGTATACGAGGGATGTTCAGAAAGTGAGTTTCAACATTTTTTTAAAGAGGGCATAGAACAACAACCATAAGCATTCCCACCCTTTGCTGGTTCAATATCAGAAGAGCGTCAGACAAAGAAAAGAGAGTAGTAGCAGACCAGCGTGCCCGAGACGTGACTGACAGCGTGGTTGGCAGTGGAAGTGTGGACTGTTATCCGGTGTGAATGGTCTTGTCATCCATTAATTCATGCAGTCCGAATAGGGTGAACAGGTCATGACTCGCCAAATGGATGGACGCTGGCATTGAATTTTCAGTGAAGGAGGATAGAGTGTGGAGGATGAAAGTCGAAGTGGGTGACCTTCCACATCCACGACGGAAAACTGCTAAATAAGGATATGGTTCTCGTGCATAGGAACATAATGTTGTCAGGCATGGCGTCCACACTGTCTACTCGTCGTGCTTAATTCCATCCGAAACATTGCTGATATGTAGCAGGTAGTGTAACAAATCCTTGCATCGGTGGACACCAAGTCTTACCTCTTTCTGCGTGGTTTCATCAAACTAATTGCACGCTACAAAAAAATGTTTCAGTGTTGATCGCGACTATAGGGCAAATAATAGTGCAAAATATGTAGTTCTTGATGATATCGTTATTTTTTAATGACAAGATGTCATAGTTTTTAATGGCTGTATGGTACGTCTGAATATATCAAATTGATTGAAAACATATGAAATGCCTACTCATTCCAAAACAACAAAACTGTACTTCAAGTATATTTTGAAAAATGTTTGGTTGCGAAGCATTAAATGTCTGTTTTATACACCTTGAATTTGTAAGCAAATTACATTACACTTATTTATTGCTTTTCTTTGACCTGAAAGGCAAAAATACTGCACAATCGGCAAAGAATATAAGCACTGTTTATGGCGAAAGCGAAGTAGCTGAGATTGTACTGTCCTAAAGTAGTTTTCTAGATGTAAGGATGGTGAATGCAACCATGTATATCAAGAATGTTCAAGTAGGGCTCCCTCTCAGATGAAGATTAGTTTAAAACACCGATCGAGAATAACTTTCTTTGTACAACACGTAAATTAATAGAAATTATTTAAAAAAAAATCAAAATCCACCAACAATGAGCATTATGTGAAGTTTGACTACATCATTTGATCGTTTCGATGTATTAGTTGCCTACACATTTGCGACTAGACTAAAACTCAGAGGAACTAATTTTAACCTCTTCCTTAAAAAGTATCTAAAAAAAGTCTCTTTCGAAGAAATTAATTTCTTTTCGTTTCATCTTAATCGAGATTGTGAGAATGAGCTCAAATATTGATGAGTTGTTTTAGATAGTTGGCTTAAAATTATAGGAATTCAAACTTTTAGGGAATTGAGAGCATAACTTTTGTATAATTCAGGTATGATATATCAGTTGATTTTAATATCCTTGATACAAATTATAAAGTAATGTTACATTTTAAAGTTGTGCAGCAAAGAGAAAGATGATGTAAATCTGATGAATTTTTTTTTCCTATGAAACTAAAAAAAAAGAATATTTTTTAACTTTGAACTTTTTTTTTTGCAAATAATCATTTTAACTTAGTCAAGATTTACAAAATGTGTGCTTGAATCTTTCATGTTCGAGGGAGCAAAATAGTAAACCCTATTTAGGAAGGAGCTGTGCTCTGTGATATAACATTTTTTCTGTCTGACGCTCTTCTGATATTGAACCAACAAAGGGTGGGGTTACTTATGGTTGTTGTACTATGCCCTCTTTAAAAAAATGATGAAAGTCACATTCTGAACATGCCTCGTATTCATAACATATTATATAGTAAATTTATTGAATGCTGTTTTGACTGTAAGTTGTGGAAAACATTTTAATATGTTATATTATTTTTTGTATCATTGGACCAAAAGACAGATTCAATATAAAAATAGCTTATTTAATTTTGAGAAGAGTGTACAATTTGAATTAGTTTTTTAAACTTAACATAAAAATTAGTTACTTTCTAGTATGTGTTCATGATTGAGGGGAAAAAATTGAAAATTGGGAGAATTTTTAATATATTTATTTAATTTAATTTTGCCCCAAAACAATGTTAAAAACAGAGATTCATTCAGGAATATAATTTTTTTATATATATTCTGTAATGCCTTTAATGTTCTCAAGAAACACGTATATTCACCATTCTAATTGTTCAAATGTTGAGAAGTTTCATTATAAACAGAAGTAAAAAAAAATCACAAATTTATTACAAATCATTCCAACAAAGCGAACGCATAATTTCATTACAAAATGTATATAAAACTAAATCACTAATTATGAGCCACATAAGGGGCTATTGATTTAGGCAGATTACTCTAGGAGCACAAGATAACTTTTCAATTTTTAGTTATTTATTTCAATTTTAATTACATTTAGTTTAAAAATATTCAATTTAATAATTCAAAGTTTGCTTTAATTTTAATTACATATAGCTGATATAACATTCAAATAAATAATTTATCGTTTGCTTTAATTTTAATTACATTTAGCTTAAATTTGTTCAATTTAATAGTTCATTTTTTTTCCTTTAATTGTAATATCAGAAAAGTTTTACTATTGGCCATTTCTCGATATTTCATCGTTTACTTTAATTCTTATAACACTTGAGTAATTTAATAATAATTATTAAAACAGAGGATCTTGGATGTCTAAATCTGTTCTATGCAAAATTTTGCCATAGAACTTTTTAATAGTTTGTTATATTTATTTTGAGTGTAACTTTACATCATGTGTACTTAAACTAATATAACTTAATTACTCTTTCTTGATATCTCTCTTTAAATCATTAAGTCCATTAACAATAACTATTTACATCTTTAATCAAATTGCTAACAATCTCTGTGAAATTATTCATTTTTTCATGTTTAAGAACAATAATTTATTTCACATTCCTTTCAAATTTTTAGTAGCAAGCCTTACATTTTATTGGTTTCTTAAAACTCAATTCAGCTGCTAAATTTGCTTTTAAAACTTCAAATTGTTACAAACTAGCTGAAATACCTTCCCATAGCAAGGGTGAATTGAAAAATGGAACAATCATAATGGAAGAACAAAATGTATTTTAATGAGGAACAACTTTTAATTATAATTTTAAGTGAACAGTAAATTAAACTCCTAAGAAATAATATTTAGAAATGAATTAGCTTAGTGAAACAAATTTAAACCCAAGAAGTTAATAGAAAAATTCATTATGGGTTGGAATGCAGTTTAGCCATAACAAATGGCATTGAAATATATTTGGTAATAATTCGCCAAATGCGGAGCATTGCAGTAGAAATATCAACGTATGGATGGCTACATTAAAAGACTGAAAATTTGGGAAATTGTTAAAATCATGGCAAGTAGTGCAGCTGAACTATCTTCTATCTCTTATTATGAACTAAAATTTCAACTAAATTAGTGATATTCTAGAAGTTTTAATAATTAGCAAACAGAAATTAACTTTCAGCTCTGAACTGAAATAGAAATTTTAATAAATTTAGGCGATTCAAAAAGAACTGAAGGCAGTAAAGAACAGTAAAGAACTGAAAGTATAAAAGGCAATAAATAACTAAAAGTATGAATATCTAAGGCAAAATAATTCACTTCAATTGATTAATCCGAATTTTCAATAAGAATTCACTAAAACTGACAAATAAAAAAAAAAGTTCATTTGGAACAGAAAGAGAAATTATGATTATCTCAGGCAATACAATTCACTAAAAATGGTAAATAAAATATTTAATTCCAGAAAAGTTAGGCTTAGTAGGAATCAACATTTAAAATAAGTTTGACCAATACAAATACTAATACAATTAGTAACATTGCCAACTGGTGAAAAAAAACAGACAAAAAATGTAGACAAATCAGTATAAAATAGAAAAATAAATGAAGAGCAATAAAATTTTTCGAAGGTTTTCATAACGCACTTATTGAAATCTTGTATTGGTCGTTGTTTCAAAGCAGAAAACTGATGGCAAATAAAATAAAAAAAAAAAAAAAAAAAAACTTTTTCAGATATTTTTTTTCATATACATTTTCAAATCAAAAACAGTAAATTACTAAAAAAAATATCCAAATAAAAATATAGATAGGAAAAGGTATAATGTGCGATGACAGTTAGTGACATACTTCATAATTTTGAGGCACCATCATGTGACGAAAATAACACTGGAACAAATGCTTCTCTCTCCAAATTACAATACCACGCCAACAGGAGGAATTTGATATTGACAGATGTAAAGTGCATCAGTGGTGGCTAAATAGTGAGTAATAAGTGGCATGAAGAGTCTAACTCACGATTCAACGAAAACCTCCGGTCCTGAGTTTGCGAACAGAATCACTAGATTACTGCGATCACTTCCTGAAGATAAGAAACTGGGATCTGAACATCAACTGATTCTGGTGGGATTAGAAACCACGAGACATATATTCATGCATTTCGAAACTTTCAGTAAATAATATAAGGTGTTTCATTCGAATGAGAGCAACGAGGACACATTCTATTCCAAAAAATGTATCCTGAACGCAGCGCAGCTATTTTTTTTAAATTCCTTTTTCATAAGCACTCTCGCTTTCTGGACACTTCTCGTATACACAAAATAAATACTTCATATTTTATTGCAAAATTTATATTGTAGTACAATTAAATACGTAACAAATAAGTAAGGAATTTAAAATTTATATATAATTTTGCAAAGCAGATATTTTTCATTATTGTTTTTTGTATTTAGCAAAATATTTTTCTTATATTTTCTTTTTACCACACTACCAGTACACTTTTAACTAAATTAAAAAAAAATATTTTATAGAGTACTTTTATTAGGAAATAATTCTAATAATGTAAAAAGGTTGCTTATCACTGTATAAAATGTCATGCATTACTGTAAAACGTTTCATCAGATTAATTATTACAAATTGGTACTTAATAATTTTAAATTATTTCACAAACTGTTAGATAGTTAAGAGTTATATCAACTTAATTTTTATTCAAATATAATGATATATTTAAAGCCATTTCTCATTCAACAGATTTTGGGCTTGAGAAAGAAAATAATTAAAGAAAAGAGAAAGTAAATATTACTACAAATTGTGTTACTTTGAATGCTACTCTTATATTGCCAACAAAATTTTTATTGTTGTAGTAAATTATATTGCAAATATGTTTTTAGCAGTGTTTTGTAGCAAAAAATAAATGTACAACAAGATTTATTGGGAAATAATTATTTATACTCAAGTTTTAAGTGTAGTGAAATTACATTTACTTTTGACAAAAACAAATTTTTAATAATATAACTTATTAACCATTTTACCTTGTGACGACATAATATTCTATTCTCCTCTTGTGCCAAAACTAAACTAAATATACTAAACACTAAAGAGTCAGTAAGTTATGCAAGAAGACATTAGACAGATCTCACACACTATATTTATTCCACAGTTTAGTACTATAATGACAAATGAACACCGACTCTCCAAAGTAATGACCTGGCTATATTTGCCTGTCCCCTCTATTATCAAATTACCAGAGTCTTACCAAAACGTCGAAGTTGATGCTGACTTGACTTCTAGGCTCCACTATACCGTCTATAATTAGTAGCAATTCTTGATCTCGTCTACGACTATAGGACAACTGCTCAAGAGGTAAAAACTCGACCTCTATCGTGTGTCTCTCGCTTTTCTTATATACTTTCCTATCTACCTCATTTCACTTTATTTCTATATATCTCTAATTTAACTACTCACGTTTGATTTGGGTTGGTAAGAAATAGTTATTTATAGTAATCAATCTTAATTAAAAGTCATCAAGGTTACTGAAGAGAAAACCACGAAAGGCCCGGCGGCACAACCGTGGTTCATTTAATTATAACCTAGTAATAGCTGGTTCAACAGCTTTTTTCAGTTAGAAAAATAGAAATCATTTCAAGATAATACATAGAATGTTTTCACTAGAGGCTGCAGTTGCCAAGTGGCCTTGATATCTAGCTCGCGACAGGCATTGTTTATGTAAATTTGTTTGTTCGAGCTTTGATTCAAAAAGGAAACCCCTTTTCAATAGGGCCGTTATATGTTAGATGTGTGAGTGTTTATAGGTCAATGTTGGTGTTTATATAATGAGTGGGATGCGATGTAAGGTTTCCACCTTGTCATTTCCTTCTGTCCAAAATGAAGAAGTGTATTGTTTGTGATTGAACCTTCTGTATGAAAGACATAAACAGTCAACAGGAAGCCTTCAATACAACAGCAAGTTCTCTTTTCAGTGTTACCTGAGAGTTTGAAGAATTAGGATGTAACGCTTTTCATTTTAATTTGACACTTATCTACTCTACGAAATTGTGATTATTATCTCAAATACTTAACTATATAGCACCAATTTAGTAATCTACTCTCCATATTTGATAAAACATATTTTTCTTTTATTTATTAGACATTTATTATTTTATTTATAAATAAACTTTCAGTATCTAAACTTCCTTTTATAATTGTCTTTTGAATAATTCATTCACTTAACAATTTAGTGAGTAATGAAAAAACTACAAGTACTATTCTACTCTAAAGAATAGTTATGTTTTATGCAAAGAAATGTCAATTGCATTATTGAAAGTTTCGTTAACGAATATGCCTACACTTAACAGACCTTTCAAAATGATAAAGGTTATTTACGAAGAAGCATTAAAATGTCTGGTACAAATTTCAAAAAAAGAAAGAGAATAGGAGACGGGGGGGATTTAAGATAATGCTAAAACAAAATAATAACTTGGCCATTTTTGCAAACATTTAGTAGCTGGTAGTGCTCTTGGTGGCTGTTTAAACATGAAATATCAGTTAAATTGTGTTGTAGAGTTTTCTTTAACAAACCATTTTGTTTGCCAACTGAAATTTACAGCACTCTATATTATAGTTGCTGGAATAGGTGCATTTAATTTAATCTCCCATTTGGAAGTTTAGTTGTCTTACGTTAAGTAAGACACGATGCCGAATTTCCATTATGTACTCGCTTAAAAATGGGTGAAAACTACGTTCCAGACAAATTTTGTTTAAATGAGCTGTTATGAAAACATTTTATGTAGTTTAATCGGTTTCTTACGAAACTAACGATTTTTTTATGCAAAATAATAAATTTTAGTTCTGCATTAGCAAGAAGTTACATGATAGAAATTACTATTTCAGTAGCCTATTGAACATTTATGTCCTGCAAAATATATTAACGACATTACGAAGACCTTCCTGGAAACTATAACTTTACTACACAGCTATTATGATATTGACAGTTTATTTAATACTATGTATATGAAATACGATATTTTTTCTTTCCTTTTATGTAACAAAGTATTCAAAAAAATACATATATAGTTGCAAAAGATTTAAATTGTCTTAGAAATATAATCAAGGTTAAAACGTATGAAAAGAAATATCACATTTTAAATTGCCAACTGTATTGTCCAAACCCCCGAAAAGTCAAGAGAAACTATTTTTGATTACACACACACATATACATATATATATATATATATTATCTGATTCACTGGAATATATATTTTCATAACACCGTATAGAATATTTCAAGGGAGAGAGAATTTCACTGTCACGATCAATATTTTACAAATTTACTTCATTATTTACTCTTCAAATTGCTTTGTTTACTTTCCATTATAAGTTTGCATGAATTTAAAATTTCAAAACAAATAGTGTTCTTCTCAATGTATGATTACACCCAAAAATAGAAATAAAGGACTAAATGTTTAAAGAGATTTATCATTAGGCATAACTTCAAATGGTATCTATAAAGCAGGGGCGATCATAAAGTGGGCGAGTGTTGTAGATATTATGCAAATAAAAAATACGTTTGTAAAAATATGTTTAAAAATTACCCAGTTCTCAAAAGTAATTGATTTTATTTCCTTTTACAAGTTTATTGGTTGTCTAAACGTAATTATTAATGAGGTTTCTTTAACTCACATTGTAACTTAATCTGGTTCTAAATTTTAAAAGTTTATTTTAAAAAAACTTTAAGCTTGAAATGAAAATTTCTATACATGACTTTTTTGAATGATGATAAGATATTTCGATTTTAGTAAACAAAAAATATTTGATTAAATTTAATTATTTAAAGAATTAATTTTTACACCACGTTTCTTACTAAGTCACTAAATACGCCAAAGACGCCAAGTCCGTCGTTTAATAATGTATCGTTTGCTTTAGTTTGAATTACGTTTAGCTGAAATTATATTCAATTTAATAATTGATCGTTTACTTCTATTTTAATTACATTTAGCATAATCGATTACCTTAATGCCTAATTGAGCTAAACATTTTATACGTATTCATTTTAGATGATAAATTTAATAAACGTAAGATAATAAAGTAAATTTTTAAAATTAATAATTGAATAAATTCAAATTCACTCAAGGTTCCGATTTGCTCTTAAAATGTAATGTATAAAAATTTATGTTTCGCAAAGTGTGAAGTTTGGAAGAAAGCCCATGTTCAAAAAACTCCCTTTTTTATCGGTTCTATTTTATTTCACCTCTCTGGTTAGTTAGAAAACTTGAAAACAATATTTAAAAGCATAAAAATAATTATAAAAACTGCAATGCATGAGTGTATCAAGCGATTTTGCTAACAAAAACCTTAAAATACAGATTTCGTTGTGGATACTTTACAAATAATATCCATCCTAGCTGTTAGCAGCCGAAAGTTTTGTTGATATGCTCATACTGTAGTTCGAACACGCTCAGTTAAATGCAGATAATTTCAAACAAATGGAAGATTATTTTTAATAAATTTAAGTGCTGAAAATAGCATTACAATATGAATTACCTAAAACTAAGAGTGTGATGAAGTTATATTCCTATTCGTCTCTTGTGCCATAGTTAAACTAAATATACTATCACTAAAAAATCAATAAGTCATACAAGAAGACGTTAGACAGATTTCTCACACTATATTTATTTCACAAGTTACTACTATAACGACAAAAGAACACCGACTCTCCTTAGATGTATTTGCCTGTCCCCACTAATGCAAATTAACAGAGTCTTACCAACAGGGTGAAATTGGGGCTGTCTCGACTTCTAGGTTCCACTATGCCGTCGATAATTTGTAGTAATTCTTGACCCCGTCTTCGACTACAGAACAACTGTTAAACGCTAGTCACTCGACCTCTATCGTGTGTCACAAGCTTAGCTTATATAGGTCATATCTATCCCACTTCACTTTATTTCTACTTGCCTATAATTTAAATACTCACGTTTAATTTTTGGTTGGAAAGAAGTAGTTTATTTATAGCAATTAATCTTAATTAAAAGTCCCCAAGATTAGTGAAGAGAAAACTTAGAATAGTCCAACGTCACAAGAGTAAATCCACATACACTCTTTGGTTGTAGGATATTTTTGTTCCTGTTCATGTTTGCAAAATTTAATATTATTGAATAGCATCGTTTTGTTCTGGGGAAAAATTCACAAAAGAGTGTAATTTTGAAGAAAAATTAAGAGTAAAGTAGGGAAGTTTTACATAATCCATCTGGCAACAATGAATAAAAGGCTCTTTCAAGTATTCATTTTTAAAATGTGGCTCTTAAAGACAATATAGCTAGTCATCTTTGATATATAAGCTAATTAAATTTCCACCCAGAATAAGGTTTAAACCATCATCAAAGGAAAACAAGACACTTTTGTAGAAATGCTTTGAGTACTTCTCCCTCCATTAGGTACGTAGCTCTTGTATACGTTAATAAGGGTCTGCAAAATGGAGATAAAAGTAAAATAATACTTGATTTATTAGCCTCATAAAACTGTATTTTTGAAGGATTTGTTTCATTATTCTTTCATAAGCTCACATTTAAAAGGATTAGGGCCATGCAAAAGATTATTATTAATACTACAATATAAACTTTGAAATAATTTATAAACTTAAACTAAGAAATTTTAGCATATGAAAAATATTTTTATGTACTTCATCGATAGGAACATACTTTGGTTTGATTTCTATTTAATTTTATGAAATCACACGTATTTTTTATTGTTATTTTCATTTAAAATTCTTACTTTTACAAACCTGACCTCGGGCTATACGAAAACCTTATTTTCAAGACAAGAAGACACCTCTTTTTCTTTAAAAAAGTCTAAGTAATTTAAAATATGTATAATAAGTTTTTGTCATTGTAATATTTTTGATTTACTTGAACAATGACTTTTTGACAATAGTTTTATTTGACGTTGATTTTGATAATGATTCTTTGATAGTTGCATTTTTGATATCGACTTTGGATGACATTTTAAGACGAGGTTCTTTTCTTTCTAAGTGAAAATCATAAGTTAAAAAGTGGAATTAAATATCATATTCTCTTCTTTAACGCAGTCTTGCACTTGAGCAGTAAAAGTTGCATATTTTTTTGTACAATTTTAACATCTCAGAGGATAACAATGCATAATTGACATTTATTAATAAAAATGATGCATATATATTTACAAGCAGTGATTGTATATTAGTATGTAGGCAGAATATATATATATAAATTTTTGTAATGTTACAATTTAAATGTACATACTAATTAGTAACAGTAAGACTCTGAAAGTTTCACTAAAATTCATGTTTATAACTATTATATTAAACATTTATTGTGATATTTAAATATATCTGTTTTGGTAGAAAATATTTATATTTAAAATTGCTTTAAGTAAATATATGATTTAATTTAAACTACACTGCTGTCAAATTTAAATCTTCATTGTTCTGAAATGGTTATTTTATACAACCTTAATTTCTTTGGGAATTGAACTTTTTAATCACTGATAAGGTATGCTTTCAACGCCATAGTATTGAAAATTGCTTCGTCAGAATTGAATGAAATAGATCTTTTCTTTTGATTTTAGAATTGATCGCTTGCAAACTTTTCATTTTGTTGGATATAAAAAGAGAAAAGGGACATAAGAGTTCTTATCTCTTACAAAATGTTAGTCTTTTATTCTCTTGAAACATTTGGAACAAAAGTCGTACAATGTCTTATTTCACGGGACAAGGAATCGTATAAAGTTGACTCCATGAAGTGAAGCGAAGTGAGTGTTTACCTTTGAATTAGAATCGTCGTTCGGTTTCTGATCTGGAGTGAAGTGAACAATCCACGTTGACTGAAAATTTCATTGCATTTTTTTTTTTGCTGTCTGATTCACTTCTTGCTTTTCAGTAGCCCGTCCTAGTCTCACTTCCTTCTCCTCCCCCTCAAGGAACGGACTTCAGCTCGAGGGAAAATAAGAGGAATAAAAGAAAACCATGTGTTGTTTTTTATTTATCTTGCATTATTTTTAGAAACACTTCTTTTTATTATTGTTCGCTGAGGAAAGTGAAAGAAATAGAAAGAGGTCCTGTTAAATATTTCAACAGAGAGTAAAATCTGTTTGAAGATGTATTTTTACATCCTACTGTAAATTAATAATTCATTTTTAAGTTTTTATATTCAGACATCCAAAAACAGAGAGCAAACGTTTTTTGATTCAACTCTCAACTAAGCTTTGCAAAAATGTTTCATTGTAACAAAATTAATCTTTTAAAAAAACATTACATTACAATATAAATTAGAGTGAAAACTGTTAATGTGACGCCTATAAATGTTTAATTGTATACAAAAAAGTTTATTTAAAAATTTAAAAAAAATATTAATCAAATTGTAAAAATATTTTTTTTTAGTTTTGAAATTAAATCTATTCAAATTGAATGATTTTTATTTGATATTCATCCAAAAACAAAATATATAAATAAATAAAACTTTATCATGTATTAAAATGAAACATTTTGATACGTTTTAGTTGATTTTAATGATGGGAATTCGTATAACGTTTAAGAAATGACACGAAAATGCATTTCATAATACATTAATACTTGACAAAATCATTACCAGATGTAATATCATTGTGATTTGTTAAATCAAAGAAGTCAGTTACTCTTTGTAAATGTTTCATGTTACTGTTTGTAAATGTTCGTATGTTTCAGAAAGTGAGCACTACTTAAATCTATGATTATCAAATATTTCTTTCTTAACTAAAAGTGATTCTGAATGTAGCATTAATTTTTAAATCAATAGTGAAAGAGACTAGATTCTATTTTTCAAATTTATTTTAATAAATGGGCTTTATTATAATTTGATTGTTTTGAATTGGATATTAATTTTAGTAGTAAAATTTAGTTGACAAACTTGTAAGGTGATTTTTTATCCCCTTACCCTCTCCTTAAAAACTTAATTATTTTATTCAAATGATTAAATTTTTTTCTTTCAAAATGATTACATTTCTGAATTTTAAAAGGCATAGAAAATTTTGAAACTTTAAGGAACGTATAAAAAGGGGATTAGATGGGATGTTTGATAAATAACAAAAGATGTAGGAACAAGTAACGGAAGAAAATAAAAATGAATGATTTTTATAATATATTTAAGTTATACTTAAATGTTAAATTGTTACACACTATCATTTTTAAACAAACTAATTACGAAATTAAATGTTTTACGATATTGAAATGGATCAATATCGCAATTGTAACAATATCTCATATGGAAAGATGTATATAAAGAAAAATACATTTTTCTTAACTTCCATCTTTTGGCATTGTGCGTCATTTTATTTTGCACACCTTATTGTACTGAAAGCAACTTAAAAAGATAATTATCTTCTGACAATCATTATCCAGATACACCTTAAGGCATCTGAAATGTGTTATATCTCTTCTTTTCCCAGTCAGGTCCTTGTTCAACAACAGATTTCTAATACATTTCACTGTTATGAAATAGTTACATTAAATGAAACATCAATAATACTATTGTCAGAGTGATTTCAAGTAAGAGTGAATACCATTTTGGTACAAAAAAGTGCAATTTTTGATACTGATTTTTTTTTATAAAAAAAAGACCATCCCCCTTTTAAATCGACTATTAAAAATAATTATCTCCGTTATTAAGGCACTTATATCATATCGTACAACTAGGTTATGGATTCCGTTCTCATTGAAACCTGCCACCTCATGAGGTATCCACTTCACCACGCCTTTTTTTTTTTTTTTTTGAAATCACCACCCTCTCCATAGAGTTGGCTAGCTAAATCATTTTATAAGTGAAAGAACAAGTGTTAATCACTGCGTTCCCTACTGAGGATGATCAAGCCGCAAATATCAAATATGATACGATGATATCTTGTGTTTCAAAAGCCGCTTTTGAATGGAATAGTCATGCTGCAGAACAATCCCTTTACTGAGCATACCGCGCCTTTTTTTTTATTTCATTTCGCAATTTAGTTAAGGTGTCACAATATATATATATCGGAATTCTTTGCGTCAACCTGATACCCCCCCCCCAAAAAAAAAAAAAAAAGGAGAAAAAAAAACCGTACACGCTCCCTATCTCTGAAAACAATACGTATCATTTTGTGTGCTGAATTGCCAACTTGAGTTTCCCTTTTTTAGATGATGTTGATATTCTTTCTGTTCCTTGTGTTACACGAGTTACATGTCCACACCCTTCATTAATCTACTGATGAATTGTGGGCTCTTTTACGCTTTTTCCTTGCAGAAAATGAATGACATCGTATATTTTACAATCAACAGTATTTTCTATTTCGCGAGGTATTTTGAATGAGCATAAACAAGCATAAACACGAGCCAATGTTTCCGTGCTGCCTTCCCTTAATTGTCATTAACCAACAAATATAGATACACAATGTACAAACGGGGAATGGTTACTGTTACATTGAATATGACATATATAAAAATGGTTTTTAATAACAAATACGCCTAGTAGTTTGAAGAAAATTGGAGTAACTTATCAACTTTTGAGAATCAAAATATGAAGCCTTCCATTCGTTTACATTTTGATAGTCTCATGCCTTCCTAAGAATCACTTTCTTTCCATCGTTGACTTTATACCTGTGTGATTTATAGTTAGAAAAAAAACGTGACGTTGCGTTACCTAAAATATAAATTTTTCAAGACATAGTAATTGGTTCTCAAGTTAGAATGAACGAGTATTTATATTATAAAGATTTATTTTTATGAATGAAGTGGTTATAAAGCACAAAAAGTAAATTTATGGATTATTATTTTGATAACTTTTTATTATGTTGAAAGATGAACGATTTGTTTGATCATTGAATTCCTTTAAAATATAGGCCCATTTAGAGTATAGAGAAATAAAATAAAAATCATATCCAGACGCCAAAACTCACATTAAGTTGTGACACAGAATTATTCATCCTAATCATTTGCCGTAAAGAACTGACAGGGATACGATTTCTATAAATGTGACGAAGGAGATTTTTTTAAAAAAAGAAAAGTATTTCTTTTAAATAAAACGTGTCCCAAAAGTTTAGTAGCATTTTTTTTTTTTTTTTACCTAAATCCAACCAACCAAATAAAACGTAGAAGTCTACTTAGAACAACTGAAGGCACAAAGCCACAATATGTTCAAATAAAAGTCACTGAATCAAATAACTACTTAATATAAAACAAATATTACAAATTATGTGTCTTTAAAGTATTTAAAGCATAGAAATGTATTCTTTTGCTTCATAGTAAATAGGCAATGTGCAAGTTTTGCAATCAACAATATAAACAGGAAGCGTAAAAGTCAATCCAGCACCTGAGCATTTAAACTCAAAATACTGAAACATAGACAGATTACTTCTGACTATTTTATTCAATTATGGTAATTAAAATAAAAAGAGAAACCTATTTTCAATATTGCATTAATTATGAAAGAATTGAAATGTAATATTTATATTAAAATTTGAATAACTGTACGTAAAATTTCGATGAAATTTATCTATTTTACACTACTGAATAACTATTTTTTATGTAATGTAAAAAATTAAATACTTATAAGAACCAATAAGAATATTTACTCCAAAATAGAGAGCTTAAGAATTCATTCAGTAACTTGACAATTCTCCATGCGAGGTTAAATTAAAAAAATAAAAAAATGAAGAGAAAAATAATTTATTATATTTTACAAATTGCAAACATTGCGTGTTCAGATGCATTACAATTTCAGGATATATTCAGTCTATTAAGCCTCTATTAAAAGTTCTTAAAAGTAAAATATAAAATTTAAAAAAAAGAGTATTTTTGAATTATTTTCGAAAATAAATGCAGGGTATGTAATGCTAACTTACTTTATTTTATATTCTAATAAAATTTATTATCCGCCTACAATAAAAGAATTAGACACAATTAATTTTAAATATTCTTTCAGCGGATAAATAGAACAGCTAGTATGTTTCTTTAAAAAAGGTTTCATGTGGTTTCTGGTACGTTTTGCACTACCCTGAATCCTTGAACTATTTATCGGGTAATTCTTCCCTATATGACGTCAAATACAGTCTTGCGAATTGCTCTATAGCTTTATAATTAAATCGCCTTTACCTAAATAAATATTTTTTTTACAAATCAGTTTTTTTGATATATTTGTAATGTTCTCAGTCAGACTTCTTGTTACAGTTAAAAATTTATCAAACTATTAGTAAAAATATTGTTTTCCACATATAATGATTATTTTAATAATAATTATGGAATTATTATGATTTAAATAAAAACAACTACTGTCTTTAAAGGTAGCTGATTATGATTCTATATATTTGAAATTAGTTTGAAATATCGTAGAAGTTTAATAACCATGTTCTTCGATTTTTTTGAGTTATAAGTAAATAGCTTACATGAAATCTTACTATATCCCAAATATTTTAGGATTGTTTTCAACTCTATACATATTTCCGGGTTTCCTGCACTGAGATAATTCAAATTAAGCTTTATTTAGAGTATTAATATGCGCAAATTGAATTAAGGAGGATTAAATGGAATATTGATTAAGCTTCAGAAAAATGTCCAGTTAATCTTGATAATTTATCCTCCTTCTTTCTATAATCAAACATAAGCTCTTTGCTCAAAGGAAGAAAATGACCTAAGGAAAGTATTTAATGATTTATAATAAGTTAGATAACATGAAAAGAAGCTTGTATTCTCTATAACAATGGAAAAATATTTTTAAAATTCCCTTAAGTGTTTGAAAGATCTTAGAGTACATAAATTATCAAATGATTGATGGCATTATTAATCATATTAAGTTACTCTTGCCTAGAAACATTTTTGATTCTGATTATAGAATCTACATCTTATCAAAGAATAATTTTGTTACTTATTTCCTCTACAATAGATACATTTTAAAACAATATTATCATTTATACTAAACATAGGATATATAACAATAATTTAGTCAAAATCGTATTTAAATTTGATGTACGTTATACAATACATTTAGTAAGAAACAGAATATGCACTAATACATTTTGGTTTTTTAAAACTCCTGAAGTTTTCTTTGCTGCAGATAAGTGTTTTTTTGTTTCTGAAATTAATATAAAAATGTATTGTTTTCAAAATGAAATATTAAAGGTATGAATGTCACTCAAAAGTCCTTGAAAAACAAATTATTTTGGATAGATAATTTTACTTTTATTTCATACAGTTATGTCTTTACAGCTAAAGGCAAATCAACTGAAACTGCTCTTAGCTCATATACACTTTCCATACTATACAATTTCTAAGCTTTCCTCCAACTGTTTAAAGCCATCTAAAAAAATAAAGTTTCGGAAAGTTCTCAAAATAGGCTCCTATTTGGGCGATATTTCATCTTTCGATGTGAAAAATTATTCGTGAAGCCATTCTTTTTAATTTTGGAAGTTTAAAAAAAGAACAAAGTCACTGGGGTCCAAATCCAGTTTATGCGGTGGATGTTGTATTAATTCGAGCTTCCATGATTTTGGCCATCAAAAAGGAATTCGAATTACCGTTATTGATTTTATGACAACCTATGAATATATAATAGCTTTAATATTTGTTAACTTCCCTACTTAGAGCCTGCCTCTAGAGGGCGTTCATTTGTAAAGGGAGAGAGTGTGATGTCACACGATCCCCTCAGACGGGACCTGACCGAATCTCCGAGAGGATCTGTTGTAAACGAACGGTAGTAAGTATTGTTATTGTTATACAACCCGATGTATTTTTTGTCTAAGGACAACCGTGAACTGAAATCTGAGGTGATGATGATTAGTTAGTAGATAGTACTGAGTGTTTATAATAATCAGAAGCGGGATTACACCCACCAGGACTGCGAGGAACAAAAAAAAGAAGGTAAATCATTTTTGTTTAACCTTATGCATGCGCTAAGAAGTGATTTATTTTGAATAATTTTGAAAAGTATAGAAATAGTGTTAAATATGTCGTTCCTCTCAAAAGGACGTAAAAGTGATTTAGTCGAGCTTGCGCTTGAATTAGACGAAAGTGTCCCTTCGGACGCTACCAATATGACAATAAGAGACACCATACTTAATAGCGACAGCTATGAAGAAGCTTTCGCGAGAGGATGTCTCGAGAGAATAATTACAGATAGGATTGAAAGAGAAAAAAAGTTAGAAAGGGAAAAAGAACAAAGGTTAGAAAGGGAATTTGAACTAGAAAAATTAAGATTAAATAGAACGGAATCCCAAACGCGAGCTGATAGTGATATTATTGGTCCAGAAATAAATAAGAGCTCATTTGAATTAAGAAATCTGGTTCAAAAATTTGATTTAAAAGATGGTGAAATATCTTCATTTTTAATTCTATTCGAAAGGCAAGCCAAACGAGTTGGGCTTAGGGAAGAAGATTATGTCAGTCACCTTTTAGGATTCTTACCCTTCGAAATCACGCAACTAATTGCCAGGGAATCAGAAGAAGAAGCGAATGATTACAGACACGTTAAGGGTTTACTGTTAAGGCGATTTAAACTTAGTGCCGAAAAGTTTAGGCAAAAATTTATTAATCATGCTAGAGAATCAAAAGATACATGGGCAGATTTTGTTTTTGAGATACGTAACTACTTTAACGAATGGTTAGCAGGCTTAAATATAAACGATTTCGATTCCTTAAGGGAATTAATTGTCACGGACCAACTGAAAAAACGGGTCCCAAATTTTATGAGGGAACACTTTATTGATTCTTGGCCGAAATTTATTAAAGCAAATGAACTTGCTGAAAAATTAGATGAATACGAAAGCGTTAGAACAGGACATGAAAATAAAAATCGCCAATTTACAAACTATCGTGATGATCCAAAAAACTATTCACGAACAAATCTAAGGTCCAATAACTATAATACTAACACATTCCATTCTAATAAATTAGAAGAGAGAAACCCAATGAACCATAAATTTAATGTAAGAGGAGGCTCTACAAGACGTACGGATAACTCTAGAACCTTTAATCCAGCAACTAGTAACGATAGAGGAGAACCGAGATGTTTTGCTTGCAACAAGTTCGGTCACGTCTTAAGAGATTGTCCCTTTCCTTGCACATTATGTGGGGAATCGGGACACACAAAGAAATATTGCACAAAAAATAAAAATGAGCCCAGAGCGAATACTTTAAGCGTTTGTGACCGGGAGTCGTCCTCACCTAACAGATACTTGAGAACTGCGCACATAAATAATCACGAGGTCACTGCCCTCCTCGATACGGGATCCTCGAGTTGTTTACTGAAAGAATCAGTTGCAGCCAACTTAGGGTTAAAAATTTCCCCCTGCAAGACGAATATATTTTCCTTCGGCAATCAGTTAAACCCGGTTTCCCAGAGTTTAGGGGCGACGGTAATAGATTTCCAGATAGAGGATGTCGTGGGAAAGGATATTTATGTTCTAATCGTTCCGGACTCAACGCAACCAGTAGATCTAATAGTTGGTCGTCCATTTCTAGATCTGTCTTACATTGCGTATGCTAGAGTGGGCGAAAAGTTACACATCGGTTACGCAAAAGATTATCCATTTATAAATTCAGATTATATTGACGTTGCTAATAATAACCAACCCGAACTTTGCAGCGTTAGTTCAAATGAAGTAAATATAAATCGAAGCCCAATAACTATGGAACATACAAAATTTGATAAAGACTTAACGGAACAACAGCGACAAGATATTATTCGCTTATTGAATGAGTTCAGAGATTGTTTCGCATTAAATATTTCGGAGTTGGGATGCACAAACCTAATGGAAATGGATATCAAGGAAATTGAAGGCTCGAAGCCGGTATGTATGAAGCCCTATCAAACAAATGCCGCCGAAAGAGCAGCTATTAAAGATATCGTAAACGAATGGAAAGAAAATGGCATAGTCTCAGAAACGCATTCACCTTATGCTAGCCCTGTTCTACTTGTACGGAAAAAGACGGGTGAAAATCGCTTAGTCATTGATTATAGACGTTTAAATAGCCAGACGATAAAAGATAAATTTCCTCTACCAAAAATAGATGACTTATTAGAACAATTGTGCGAGTGCAATCTATTTACAACATTAGACTTAGCACATGGTTACCTCCAAATACCTTTAACAGAAGAAGCAAAATTAAAAACCGCATTTATTACTCCAGATGAAACCGGACAATTTGAACGAATGACATTTGGCTTAACTAACGCCCCTGCAGAATTTCAAAGATTAATGTACCATGCATTAGGAAACTTATGTAACAAAGAGGTTTTATGTTATCTTGATGATATCTTAGTCCCGGCGAAGACTTGGCAAGAAATGATCGAGAAATTGATTAAAATATTTGAAGCCTTGCGCGCAGCCAAATTAACTTTAAAGTTATCGAAATGTGAATTTGCAAAACCGGAAGTGGAGTATTTAGGATTTGTTATTAACAGACATGGAATTAAACCAGGAACAAGGAAGGTGGAAGTAATATCTAAATTCCCCCAACCGAAAAATTTGCATGAAATTAGACGTTTTCTCGGAATAACAGGTTTTTTTAGAAGATTCATTCGGAATTACGCGTTTAAGGCCAAACCATTGACTCAATTGACAAAGAAAAATGTAAACTTTAAGTGGGAAAAAGAGCAAGAACAGTCGTTTATTACATTGAAAAACGAATTAGTAAAACAGCCCATCTTAGCCCTTTACAACCCCGAAGCAAAAACTGAAGTTCACACGGATGCGAGCGCGGATGGAATTGCTGGCATATTACTGCAGCTTGGAAGTGATGATAAGTGGCATCTCGTTTATTGTGTTAGTAAGAAAACTACTGAGGCTGAAGGAAAATATCATTCAAGTAAATTAGAATTAATGGCGATCGTGTGGACATTAGAGAGGCTCAGACAGTTTCTTTTAGGTATAAACTTTACAGTTGCAACAGATTGTACGGCGTTGATTTATATGAATGCGAAAAGGTCAAGTAATCCTCAAATTGCACGATGGAGCCTTCTTATACAAGAATATAGCTTTGAAGTTAAGCACAGGCCAGGTGTTAAAATGGCTCATGTAGATGCAATGAGCAGAGCTCCTGTTTCGGAATCAGACGACACTATGACAAGTCTCATTGAGAGAAACTTTGAAGTATATCTGACTTTGAGTGAAGATGAACAAGTTCTGATTATTCAACATGCTGACAAAGATTTAAGAAAATTAATAGAAATTTTTAAAAAAGAAGAGTATGAGAGAACTACCGAAGAAAAACAGATGATAAGCAACTATGTTTTCAAAAGCAATAGATTATATAGAAGTGTTAAGGAAAAGGGAAAGGAGAAACTACTTTATGTAATTCCAAAAAGTATGAGAAAAAGCACAGCAGTTAAATTTCATGATCTGATGGGACATTTTTCAGTTGATAGGACAGTGAACAAGATAAAGGAGTTGTACTGGTTTCCATACATGAAACGATATTTAAGAAGATATATATCTATGGCTTTGAATGTTTAGTTAACAAGATTCCAGGAGGTAAACAGCAGGGATTTTTACACCCAATTAAGCCGGGGAAAAGACCTTTTTCACTTATACATATAGATCACCTGGGACCGTTTGTGAAAAGTTCTCGAGGTAATCAAGATCTATTAGTTATCATTGACAACTTTACGAGATTCACCCGACTTTATCCTGTTAAGAATACTTCCTCTCAAAACGTACTAAAAGCCTTGAAAAATTTTGTCATAGAATTCGGATTACCTGATAGAATCATCAGTGACAGAGGTTCATGTTATACGTCGCGTCAATTCGAAGAGTATTGCCTCGATAATGGAATAAATCATACGCTGAATTCTACACAACACCCCATGGGAAATGGAATGGTTGAACGAGCTAACAGAACTATCCTCTCTACTATAACAACAGCGATGGAGGATACCAGTCACAAGGATTGGGACTTGAAAATAAAAGAAACAGAAAGGAATTTGAACAATGCCGTCAACAATACAACTGATAAGACTCCATTCGAAATGTTACATGGATATTCTCCGAGGTTCAATGATGTTCTACTTCGAAAACTTGCAGATGAGGATGCTGAAATGTGGAATGACCCAAAAGAACTCCAAAGTGAAACGCGTGGTGTGATTGAAAAGAAGCAACAAAAAATGAAGGAATATTGCGACAAGAAGAAGTGTCGGACTGTAACCTTTGAGCCAGGAGAGATAGTGGTTGTTCGACGTCCAGCAAAACCAACAGGGGAGCCTACCAAAACCCAAGCGAAGTACAGAGGGCCGTTAATAGTAACAGAAGTACTCCCAAATGACACCTACAGAGTTACTCAACTGGAGGAAAGGCAGAAAGGCCGATTCTACACAACCACAGCTCACGTCAGTCAGCTCAAGGCGTGGAGAAACCATCACGGAGATGATGAAGACGACGACGACTTTTCATACCCCCCGCAGTGTATAGATGAAAACAAGGAAGCTTGCGGCTTGACGCAGCGAAAGAGATAGAAAAGCGGCAATGCTACTCAAAGACCACAAACACGTTCGTTGACCAAGAGGGAGCCCCCCTCCCCCCCTTCCAAGGCCATATGAACACTAGACTCTCCCCTACCAAGGACTGGGGGTTAACCCCCTAGGAGGTGAGACATACAAATAGACAACGAACGATGACAGACAATTATCCCCACTTCTTTAAAGAGAGGCCGGAGGAAGAAATTGCTGATTGGTGAGATGGTCTTAATTTTTCTCAAAATTATTTTTTTTATAATCAGAGATTTTAATTTCAAAAAGGAACTATGAACTCTTTTCTTTTTGTGGAATTCATTGTGAAAGTTCATGTGTGTGTTTCTGTTCTGCATTAACTTAATGGTCCTTACCTGAATTTAATATTTGTAAAGTATTATTTTGATTAATTATAATCATTTATGAAACAAAAAATTATATTTGTTAGAATTTAATAAATTCCTAAAATTGTGTTTTAACGATTATATAATGTTAAAGAATTTTTTTTTCTTTCTGTGTGAATCATTTTGAGACTTTGAAGCCTGTGAAAATCAAGCATTTCCTATACATATGATAATTAATAATCTAAAAGTTATAAGTTCAATATTTTGACATGTGAATTTTATATTTCGAATGATTTGCAGATAATGAAGTAATTCTGTTTTCATCAAGGAAAAATAATATTTTAAATTGTAGGATAACTAAGATTTTTTTTATAAGCTTTAAATTAGAATTACTACTTGATAGGAATGAAAGATAATTTGTAGTGAAATGTAGATATAAGGGTGATCATGTAAAATGATTTGTGCATGATTATTGATATTTTATCTGTATACGGTAATTGATATCTGCTATTTTAAGTATTTAAAGAATTTAAGTGTTGATGTTTGTCTATAGTTATGGATATTTGCTATTTTAAGTATTTGAAGAATTTAAGTATTGATGTTTGTGTATAATTTGATATTTGCTATTTTAAGTATTTGAAGAATTTAAGTATTGATGTTTGTGTATAATTTGATATTTGCTATTTTAAGTGTTTGAGGAATTTAAGCATTGATATTTTGTGCATGATAATTAATGGTTTTAAAGTGTATCAGTTATTAATGATTTTGTGTTAATTGTAACTGCACAATTGGGACAATTGTATATCAGGTTGGCCGAACTGTTAACTTCCCTACTTAGAGCCTGCCTCTAGAGGGCGTTCATTTGT
>BMAW01004836.1:59272-106782 GCA_019974015.1 Nephila pilipes | reverse complement strand
AAAACTACATTTATTGAATTACGTAAAAAAAATAATAACAGAAGTTGAATAAAATTCGAAACTTAATGAACAATTTGAATACTTAATAAAACAAATCATGCATATTGAGACTGAGGACTGAATTGTGGGGTTAAACTAGTTCTATGGTACCAACCTCTCCCAATGCATCTTGTTGGGTAAAAATGGATTACTCCAAAATTCAATTTGTAATTTAAAGAGATGACAAGAAACAAAAAACGAAGAAGAAGAAATTAAAATCCAGATATCTCAGTTACTAATTGTTTTAAACAAATAAAAAAGTATTCTTCACCTAAACACTTTCCAATTAAAATTTCTTAATCAAAATCCATTTATTAAGGTATCCAATTAAAAATTATCCATTTAAAAATTATCCAATTAAAAATATCCAATTAAAATATCCAATCAAAATATACATTTATTAAGGTATCCAATTAAAAATTATCCAATTAAAAATTATCCAATTAAAAATATTCAATTAAAATTTCCAATTAAAAATTATCCAATTAAAAATTATTCAATTAAAAATTTAAAAGTTTTTTTCCAAAACTTTAAAACAGTGTAATTAAATATTTCCAGTTAAAGATTTAAAACTTTCAAAACAGCATTCTCGAATCCATGTTTTTCATGAAAAATTAATTCAAATCTCACAATTGTAAAAGCAAAAAAATAAAAAAAAAAATCACATCTTCGAGAAGTGATCATGAACCACAGTGCAATAGGCTAGAGAACTTTTTATATGATAATGTTCTAAACCATTCACTGTTGCCAGATAAAATATGGAAATCAATAATACTTAATTAAGCTGAATGTAAAAAGTTTCAAAATATAGCATGTTTAATAAAAATCCACCAATAAACACAAACATGGCCAGAAATCATATCAAATGATACATAAATCATTATTTTATTTGTTAAAATTATTTGAAATCCATTTGAGTGATATATGTGTTTGGAAATGTCTAATAATTTAGAAATGTTTCAAAAGATCTTCACAAATAGACCACTAACTAACTGCCTTTGTGATCCTAATGTTGTGTGGTGGATTTGTTTTTGAAACGAAAGTTCAAAAATTCATGAATGTCCTGATAGGTAATAGCTTTTATGTATATGAATATGTCACCATTCCAAACGATATTAGAATCAGCTCTTACTCCTAGGTGTAAATATTAAAAATTCATATAAATCAATTTATGAAATAAAGATTCTAGTGAGAAAACCATTATAAAATAAAAAAATTTTAGACATCAAATACAATTTACATAACGACATTTCAATATCTTCTAGAGTCCCCTAAGAACTCCTTATGAGAAATCTTAAAAACATATGAAAATAAACCATCATAGAAATTATTAGGAATATATCTTTTTATAAAATCTAATGGATAGTCGCATTCTATACATTCTCTTATAAATTTATTAATGTTCTTGAATACATCTTTATCATTTGTAACTAGCAGTTTATTACGATGCAAAAAGTTTAATATAATGTTTTTGTATATGGATAAATGAATATTACTTTCCCAGTAAGGTATTTTAACTATCTTAAAATCGAATGCATCTCTTTAATCAAATAAATTACTATAAATGATGTGATACGTGATATTGCATTATATTGTAATAAATTATTCAACATAGTCAAATTATTATTTAGGTATAAAGACGAAAACGTTGCATCCGATGTAAAAACACCGGGATTGAGATTTGAACGTTACGTCAAAATTTAGAGGACGTTGATGAAAATTTTCGTAAATTTAATATTTACCACAAATCAACAAAAAAATTTTGAATTTTATATTTTATTAATCTCCTATTCAAATATAGTTTTTATAAATGTGTATTTTACAAAGTTATTAGTTCATAACATATAACAATTTTTTAAATGAGATAAGTAGCGTAAATTATTTATTATTTTTAATAATTATATTCATCATTTTGAATTTTAAAAATATTCAATTTTTTATTAATTCAAAGCTAATCGGTGGAGAACCGATTAGCAATATCCGTGATAGTATCATTCGTATACTGCTTTAGCAATTGCTTGTTACATTTTCTATCATTTTAGTAACAAATTAGAGAATTAGCCAAATACCAATTATTTGAACAGCTTTAGACTATTTTGAAAACTCTCAGGCTAATTCAATGAAGAAATAAAATCATTTATAATTATTAAATTAGGTACTATATTATGATTTTTATATTCTAAATTAGAAATTGTTTCTGAATGTGTCTGAAGTTTTGATTCACTTACTGTTGTTGTAACATATCTATCAGTGTTCTTCTCATCTACATTCTATAATGAATTCCTTTAAACTTATATTTTCTAACTGTACTTCAATTTTTCTTATTAAAATTTTAACAGAATACTAATGCTAACTAATAAAATCAAAAGTATCTAACTGAAATTAATTTCTATCAAAATCAATCCCAACAAATGAAATGAGTACTAACGTAAGCAGAGTTTAAACTTTGTAAACACAATATTGATGCCAAATGTTTTGAAAAAATTGGGTGTTGCCAATAGGTAGATCCTAGAAGAACAAATTAAATAAATAATTTGCAATTAAAAAATAGCGTGACTGCATATTAAGATAAAAACTATCCTAATTCTCAAGTTGGACCAAATTGCACACAGTGTGCAAAATTTTATTAAAGTCGGTTCATTAGTTTAGGAATTCATCGCGGACAAACAACGCGACACAAAATTTTTATATATAAAGATATTGTTAGGTGTTAGTTTTTTTTCTAGGATTGAGGACCAGTGTGGTGTTCAAAAGAAAAAATAATGATTACAACATTCAGTCCCGATTTCTTTATTTTCAGTAAACTAACAGACACATCACAAACAAAACAATTCGATTCCAACCACTTCCATTGGAATTTTCTTTTCAAAATCTCTCCTAGTCGATTCCAACCGATTTCTTTAGCTTCCTTTTCAAAACTCCCTCATCCATCGTTGCCAGGTCTTCCTCTTTAACTTGACCCGCTGCCAGATCCCCATATCTGCTTTATCTGTTGCCAGGAGCGGGTTCTAAATTCCTACAGATATATTCAAAAAATATGACAGATATTATTGTTTTTTGTGTTTATATATATATATATATATATATATATATATATATAATGTGTGTGTGTGTGTATAACATTTTGATCATATTACTGTTGACATTGACTTAATATAGCAGACGCTTATATTTGTTAATATTAATGCTTATTAAGTGATATTTTGGAAAGGTTTGAAAATTTATTTAAAATAAGAGCAGCGGAAGATAACTCACGCATTAAGTGTCACCGGAGAAAACTTCAGATAGAAACAAATACAGTTATATCACAGAGGGGATAATGAGTTTCCCCGAAATTTGTTTATTCAGTGGCTTAAAATGAGTTACAAGACATTTCTACTAAAAATGTCACGCACGATTCTAAAAAAGAAATTACAATAGTTAAAAGTGGAAGACAAATTATTTATAAATTTTAAGTTTTTATCTATGCGAAGAGAAGTAAAATAAACTATCTCTCTCTCTTTATATATATATATATATATATATATATATATGTTTGTGTGTGTGTGTGTGTGTGTGTGTAAAAGGTATTTCATTTTACAAATATAAAACATCTAGTAATATCGAAAGCTAAAGCAGAACAATTAAAAAAACATGGAAATCTCTAATAATGAAATTAATATTGATACAATTTTAGCAAAACATTACTGAAGTAATTAAAGAATATAAAATTTAAAAACTTAAGATTAAACATTCAAGACAATTTTTTAAGCAAACCAAACAATTTAATAGAAAGCAAAGTAATAAAAAAGCAAAATTTAGAAAATGGAAATATTGTAACTGTAACTGTTCTATTGAGTAGAATTAAATCAGCTTCACTTATACTGGTTATTACTGGTCTTAATTCTACACAAAAGTGAATTATATTATGAAAAGATTGTAATAAACCAAAAACTCGTTGATTGGGAAATTTATCCAATTAAAAAAAAGAAAACAGTAAATATGTTTCATTTTACTACAAATATCAATATATATTTAACTTATCATCTAAGATATTGTAACACCAATTAAAACCTTAACTAAAATATAATATTAACTAAACCAAAATGTAATTATAAAGATTATCAATCTAAAACGTAATAAACTGTTGTCATCAAAATAAATCACAGAAACTTTTTAAAGAAGACAGAATGCACAGCAGAAAAAAAATTATTTATTTATTTTGAAAAACATGTGCGCAAATTGTAAAATAACAAAACAAACATTGCTAATATAATACATTTAGAAACATTGAAAAATGTAACCAATTTCATCCGAATACTTGTACCTTATCTACTAAATTAAAAAATCAACGACCAAAGTAAAAATTGGTTGATTCAATTTAAATGGAATTATATAAGTTGATTAAAATTTTAAATAAACCATAAAAATATTTATTTAAATTACTAAAAAAATGTTTTAAGAAAGATATTAAAAATGTAATGTTTAACAAACTAAAAAAGCTAAAAATTAATTTTCAAATAACCAGGCATTTGATTTTATTACTATGAAAAAGTATGTTAAAAACGCATTAAGTAAACTGGTCAATATAATATGCTACTTTGATATCAAATTGGTATTTTTTCTTCTTGTACTTCGTGTAATACAATCACTACATCAAAGGTAAACAAAATTTGTGAATGCTTTAAAAGTAGAATTTCCTTAAGCTTCGTCCAAATAGTTCTAATATCGCTCGCTTAGATAAACATAAATGCATTTCTTACACCGGAAAGGATTGCTCCAGTTCTGTGTCAAATGATACTTGAAATGATAATATAATGTTTTCAAACAACGCCACTTATGTATCATTCTTTGCATTAAATTTTATCTTCCAGATGGAAATAGAAAACAGGTAATGTTATATCAAATAATTTTACAAAATGGCTTAAACTTGGCACAATATAAGAAACAGAAAGGAAAATCTAATACAGTATGTGTGATAAAACACGTTTGGTAAGAATTCCTGATAATTTCATGTAAAGTAAATACTATGTTTAAGACATTTATTGTATAGAAAGGCAAACTATTTTTGATTTTATCATAATAGGTAAACTATATTTTTTTCCATTAAATACACTTAATGCCATTGTACGCCATCGGTTGTACACCACTGTATGTTGATATTATGTACTATAAAACAAACGGAGCTTAAGTAAAGCTATAAATTAAAAGTTATGTTAGAGAGAGAGCAAATTTAGTAAAATAAATATTTGCCCAAACGTGTTAAACACATATCCTTCAATATTTCTTTTCTCTAACAATTTTTTTTTTGTTTCAAAATAAATATGAGGCAAATAAGATCATTTTTGAGTTGAAGTATGTATTTGTACAAATGTTAAGGAGAAAAAACAACTCTAGAAGAAATTTCACAAAATCAGTCCTTGTTCATTTATTTCGTTGCTCATGAGGTGGTAAAGAGTAACACCTACTTTTGAAAATAAATATCCCTATTTCAGGTAGAAAAATAAAGTAATTCACACTTAAGCCAAGGTAAGAAAAATGAAGCCAACAAAGCAACTGTTATTTTACATTTCATATTATTCTACATTATTATTGTAATTTCATACAATTATTTTGATTTTTTTTAAAACTCCAATTTTACTTCTTACTATATGTTCGACGAGAAACTCTTACATCTGCACATAAAAAGTTTCCCTATGCTTGTTTGATGTTTATTCATATGGTTAGACTTTCATTTCACTATTGTGCAAATGACGTTAAACAGAATTTATGTGTCCAATATATTGGAGGAGAAAAGAAACAATTTTCTTTTGTACTTTTTGGTTGCTCATAAATCACTAAGAAGGAGGAATAATTCTGACGAAAAAATTCAGATACAACAGAATGTTAAATAATTGTAACATCTAGACCCTTTTGTATTCTATTCTATTGATATGAATTTTATTCTTGATAGTTTCCTCTTATTTTTTCAACTATACAAATAAAAATTAATTTAAGCCAATTTTGTTTGTTTTCAAGTAACAAAAATCATTTAATTCAACAATGACTAAGTAATACTATAGTTCATGGAAGAAACAGAAGAAATACAGGGAGTAGAATTCAAAATTAATCCAGTGAAATCACAATCTATGACAATCGATAGTGGATGTGTCATAACACTAATGGAATTTATCGAAATGTTTTGATTTTGTTAATATATTACGTGTTTTCCCAGAAGGGAATTTCGACCACGATCTCAGAAGTTTCGGATATTTTTTCTTTCTATAACTATCTTCTAGTTGTAGCTTCTAGTCATTTTCAGTAGTCATAGCAACAGACATACTTTTTACTTAGGTGAATGAACTGTAAGTAGCTTTTATGTTAAGACTATTTCTGCTATTCATTTTTGAAATGGAATATAGAAAATACACATAGACCTTCATCATGTACATCTATGACTTTATAAATGAAATTTGCATATAAGTATTAGGCATTTTTATATGTTCTATAAGTGCTATTTTGATAAATTAGAATAATTAACATTTTAATAATTTTATTTCTTAGCACACTGCATTTAAAATAGGAAACTTATTTGTCAAAATAAATGGTTGATATTCTCAGTAAGTGCATACGTTTTCAATATCTTAATCATAATATTATTAAAATAACTCGTGTTTGAACATTTTAAAAAGGTTTTTATTGTTTTGCTGCAAAGTATGAAATTACTTTTCAGTCAGTGATTATGAGACTTTCTCGATGGTCTTTAAAGAGCTGTTCGTAATAATATTGTTTTGTGAATAACTTTGGAAGATTGAATATTATGTAGAACTTTTGTTATGAAACATATTTTAAATAATTTTTCATTGAGGAATTTTTTAATGTATTACCATTATAATACAATTTCTTTTTTCGAGTCTTCTTAACAATTCAGACGCATTAAAGTCTTAGAACTTTATGATTTGTAAGCAAGATTTGAATTGCGGAGAGCACTTTAAATATAAAAAAAATCATTTTGATTAAAAATGAAAATTTCAATGCTTTGAAAGCGAATAGTAAGTGAAGAAGTATATAACTATTTATAAGATACAACATAACTAAAATTTATGAATATTAACCAGATTACTACCAAGATTTTGGGTCAAATGGGACTATCTATACCTAACTCCTTGGTCTGGTTGGCTTTTGAATTCCGATCCATTGTACAAATATATCTGAAATATCATATCTTCGGTTTCTATACTTGCCTAAGAGTTTATAAACATGTATTATTTAGCAATTTGCATGTATGTTTCAAAATTCTAGGAGGTTAAGAGAAAAAAGTAAAAATTTAAGTTTTAAACTAAAAAAATTTTAGGAGTCAAATTTCAGTAACGTAAGGCATATTAAAGGAATTAAGTTGCATCAACCTGACTAAGAGATGCATTGCAAGGAGGTGAAGGTTTGCCAATGAACGAGTTGTCGACTCTCCGAGGTTATGATTGGCTTTCAAGGAATTCGGTGAGTGTTATTCCTAGAGAATGCTTCTTTATGTTCTTGTTGAGTAATTTGGGGTATATTTTCAATTTTTGTGAGGATTTATTGTCAGTAGGATCCATGCTGTAGAGTAAATTTCTGGACATTCTGATAATGAATTTTTTTTTATTCAGAGGTAAATTAGGACACCTCAAAGCTCTACATTTCTCTTATAATATATTTCATCCATTATTTGCTTGTTGAACTTTTTTTAATAATATTAATAATTGTTTTGGTAGCAAAATCCCTGACAATACATAGGTAATGTTGGAACTGATAATCAGAGTATAACCAAATTTATAACAATTGTATTAAGTTAATCTAATATACACTGGTGTGCAAACCTTAAGCAACAATGTAAATTTGCCATGAAATTCCAGAAAAGGAGTAATTGAGATCAGTACAATGAACACCCAATTCAATAGAAAGGTCATGCGTCTGCAAATGTCAGAAACAAAACGTCATAGGCGACGTGAGTGAATACAAAGTACTTGAAAATCTGAAAAGGGAGTGTACTTGAAAAATCTTCCAAACTATAGGTACAGTTGTTAGAAAGTTTGGTGGTGGTCACCCTAGGAAGCCAACTGAAGAGGATGACCGATATATCTTCACTCAGGAGGAAAGATCCCAATACCAGCCAGCAAGCGCCATTGCTCAGCATCTGTGTACAACAACAGGGCGACAAGTGTCGAGGTTTACTGACGCCTACAAAAAGATGGCTTATTTGCCCACCGTCCTCAACGCCCCTTGAAAGTTGGCCAGCAGCGGCACCGTTTAGAGTGGTGTAAGGAGAACAAAAACTGAACATCTCATCAATGGATTTATGTTCTTTTTAGGGATGAGATTCGTTTCAGTGCCACAAGCGATTCTCAACGCCTTCATTTGGAGACAGAGAAGAGCATCGTTTCATCTCAGAAACATCACAGAAAGAGATCATTACGGTGCTTCTGGAGTTGTCGACTGAAGAGGCATACTGATGAAAGGGCAGACTGAGCTCCACGTTTACAGCAGAGGTTCTGTAACCTGAGATCGCTATTGTAAGGTAGTGATTCTTCCCCGTATGTGTCTGTTTCAGGTGACTTTGTTTTGATGGATGACAATGCACTGCCACACCGAACTGTTGATATTCAGCCGCTACTGGAAAGTGATGATATCGTTGGAATAGATTGGTCAGCATTCTCCTTTGATTTAAATCTTATACAACAAGTGTGGGATACTTTGGGGAGTCGCCTTGGGGCACTAATACATCTTCCGGGAAATAGTCAGCAATTGAAACAGATGCTGATTGAGCTGATTAATTCAAAAACTGTTGGAAGATGTGGTGCTGAGTATCGAGAGATGGTGCGAAGCTACCATTGTTAGTAAAGGGAGGCCATATCCCAAATTAGGGAATATTTGTTTTTGTTTTTTCTCCTCTTGGACACACAATTATGTGTAACGATACTATGACTTCAATAAAGCATTTTTACTGTCTGAATTCATATTATACGCATTGTATTCCTTTTGCGCAACTATGCTTTCGTCATCTTTTAAGTACAAAATGCTGTCTCTCATTTCTGAATTTCATGTCTCTCAGATGATTTCTCGTGGAGTTATGGCAGAAAAAAAAATTTAATGTTGCTTAAGTTTGCATACTAGTGTAATATATTTCCCTCGAAGTATATAATTACGTATTTTTGTTATAAGAAGATGGATTTTAATTTTATTTTAAAATTAAGTTTAATTGTTTGTTTTGATTTTTAATATTCATTACATTTGGTTCACTACTATTAGTTGTAACATTTGTTTTGTTGATATGATACGAAAATTGTATTTTATTAATTTTTAATTATTTTACCCTTCGTGTAGTGGAAGGTGTCAATCCACATTAATTAAGTCGAGTCTAGAAATGCTCACGTTGGAATGGTGTGCAAGTTCTTAGATACGTGTGCCAGTTTAGATGTCGATCTTGTAGCTTGATCATGATAGAAAATTACGAGTTAAGTTCGCAATAACTATCATATTTCTTTCATGTGAGACGTCAATAAACAATCAATCAATGTATTAATATTGAATTATGAAACGAACGTTAACATATCCTTTCGCTTAAGTTTGAATTTAATTTTCCATCCTGTTTTTTTACAATGTATATAGATTAACATGTGCCATAATTTTTTTTTCAATAATCAATGAAAAAATGAGCAATAATTAAGTAATCTAGATATCGGTAAATTATTAAGTTTAATTAATTATTTTGTGTAAGGAGAGGTTAAATAGTTTTATTTCGCCTTAAAACTTTTAGAAGTTATCAATACACACTAAATACTTATAGAAATGTCTAAACCATAAAGTTCATAAATTGTCAATTATATCTTTATTTTGATGATGGATTGTTAGAAGTTGCATCATTTCCTCTGCAGCTTGATCTGAAGAATTCATCACATTGATTTATGGAATGATTGTGTGAAATATTTTAAATAAAACAATATAGTTAGGACCTAAATAAGTTTTAAAGACGTATTAAAGCAGTTATTGCCTCGATAACAATTGAAAATCCTGAAAATATTTTCAATTGAAATATATTTCAATTATATATATTGAGTATAATATAATTAGATATATTGAATATAATATCAATTATATGTATTGAGTAATATATTTCAATTGAAAATTTTGAAAATACAATATGTGTGAGATCTGAACTACATAGAGTAAATCCTTAACAGTAAATTCATTCTTTTACATTTTGTAATAATTCCATTATAATAGATCAGTGTTTGAATTCATTATCAAACAACATGTGTCTCAGCCATTAAAAATCCCCAATTCCAAATTCGTCAAAAAATGTAGCAAGCAAATCACACTTAAACGTAAAAAAATGGAAGAAATTACAACTACGAGAGAAGTTATAAAATTACCCAAGTTAGGAATGGGTTGCTAATTATAATTTTGTATTCATTTATCATTTATCTTTTTTCTAAAATGTATGACGATGGATGAGAACTGAACTGCGTGTAGTTAATCCTTAATGGTGTATCCAACGTTGTGCATTTCACAGCAATTGCCTTTATGTAGTATATCTGGGAGTAAATTCGTCCTCAACTGCGGCTTAGGCATTGAAGAAAGCCAATTCCAAACAGAATAAGGATAGTAGCAAGTAAAGCACATTTAACGTAAAAAAATTGCAGAAGTTATCAATTCAAGGGTTGTTCTAAAAGTAATCAAGTAAGAAATGGATAATGAAAATAAGTTTTCTAATTGTAGTTTCATTCATTGATCTTTTACAGTTTTCTAAATTTGTGACTTCTTTCGCATTCCCACCCAAAACAAATCATCATCATTCTCTTTCCAATTAATGAGACCTTCGCCAATTGTGGAGCAGATTCAACGAATTCAACTCATTGTTCTGATTTCTGAATTATTCCTTTGAGTACTTATGAATAGAGCTTTCCTCTATGGCCACAATTCAACTGAAAGTGACGATAAAAACTCGACACAATGGACTCTGAAACTACCAAACTGGGTTTACTTGTTTTAACGGATAATAGCACACCTTGGAAGCACCATCCTTTTTTAGGAAAATTATTTATTGTCAGATACAGGTATTTCTTAAAACCACCCTCTTCATTCACTTTTTTTATAACTTAAGACAAACAAACAAAAATTTTATTCTTAATATTTGTTAATGCTCTCTCTACACACCAGTCACTTTCATTTGATTATGAAGTAAATAAATAATCCTCGAGATCAGATAACTTTTTTCCATTTATTGTTATACCCAGATCATGTTAGATGCCTGTATTTGTCCCAATACTTCCGGATCAGATTATACGTGAAAGCATTTTCTTTCTCGCTAGGAATAACTCAGGCACATAAATTTTGTTTAACTTGTCATTTACACAACCAGGAAGAAAAAAAAAACCTATCCAGAAAGAATAAGCAATGAATGGGTGGAAGGTATTACGTGCTCGGTAAGAACAACATGTCGGAAATTAAAAGAAAGAAAGTGAAATAAAGGAAATAAAGTGATTTCGTGACCCTAGGAACAAGGTACTGAAGAATCTTTGTAAAGATTGCGTGCAGCCATCTCATAGCTTTCACTGTTTTCTTCTTGCGTTTTCGAGAATCAGCTAAGCTTTTTCTAGTTACTTTTGTGTATTTATGTGTGACAGAATGAGTTGCAATGTCAATAGCCAAAGACCGTTTTTATTTACTATTTTATTTATCTATATATTTGATTTTTAACCTTTTAAGAATTTTCGAGCTGTATTTATATAGAATGCCTTACTTAATTTGTGATTTGGTGATACTAACGACGAAGCGTGAAATCTCAAGAAATGTGATGGTTTAACTTAATTTCTGAATAATGTATTACTCTGAAACATTTTTTATAAAAAGAAAATTCTGTAGCAGGTTGTTCATTGTAAACTGCATACTATAATACCTTTAAATTGAGTGATACATATTTTTTGAGGTTATGAAATTTCCTTTGTTTAAAACTCTATGAATTTATAAAATATCAATCCTATTTCTATTCTGTTATTAATTAACACAGCTATCATATAACAATGTTTACTAAAAATGTTAAAATATGAGGATTATAAAGCTGTATTTTTGGAATAAGTATAAATTTCAAATACTAGGCTTAAATATATTGCCAATATATTTTAACTGTACATTTTATGTCATAAGATATCGGAACACAATTGGATGACCAATATTTGTCAAAAATTGCATTTCATATCACTTTTGAATGAATCATAATTTTTCTTTCTCAAAACATATTTTTTTTATTTTTATGACAATTAAAAAGGGAAAATTTAAGTGTTTAACAGAGGAGCCAAATAATGTATATAAACATTTGGAATGAACATTAATATTTATATATACATTAAAAATAATTTATAAATGTGGAGCAATTTCATACCTTAAGACCATTTCTTGATTTGAATAAAATATAATTAAAGTGTTAAGCATATTTATATTAAAATTTTTTCTTGAGCATAATTTTAACAAAAATGTTATGTAACGATATTATTACCCATTAGGTGTGTTATCTTAATTATTAGATATAAATTTCAACTTAAGGGGACTCGATACCCCCCAAATGAACAAAACAATTGACTTTTTTTTATTTCTATTCTATAATGTTACTTGAATTATTACCTTTTGATTGATATATTACTTTTATATTTACGAGAAAGATAATTTTAAAGAATTAGATAGAATATAATTTTAAAGGTAATTTTATTGAAAAGCGTATGCAAAAAAAAAAAAAAAAAACATTGGCATTTGATCATACACCTTTTTTAGAGCTATTAGTATTTTTTTTTTTCATCAGATCTTTTTGAAAACTAATTTTGTTTATTTTAGTCATTACTGCAACGTTTAACTGTTCTTTTTGTTACTGCAACTTTCATTACGTACGATTTATAGTTGATTTAACTCGTGTTTTGTTTGTAATGCAGTTATCGTGCTAATTCGAAATACATTTCATATTGAAAAAAAAAAAACAGTCTTAATCAAGACTTTCTTTCATTATTGTTAGTACTGAAATTGTTAAAGATTTTTGGTGTTTATTTTTTTTTTAACTATTGAAGATTTTACAAATAAGCGTCAGTTGTAAAACTACGATATCTTCCTATACAAGTGAATAGTAAACGTTATAATAGTGATAATAATAATATAGCTGATACCACAAAAGAAAAAAAATGCAGATCTTAATAACAAAATTGAACAATTATTATATATTGAAAATACTGTATGCTTCGATAGTGACAATTTTATGATTGTGAAGTTTTTGCAAATCAGTAGTATGCTACTGAAATGCCCAGAATACGACAAAAAATATTTTAAAGCTTGAAATTTGGGAAAAGTTAGTATTTTACTACACTTTCAATTTAAACTGCAGTTCTTGTGCTTTGCATGCTTGTGCTATAGAAACTTCAATTCAAATGCAAACATATAATCCTTTTGATATTAATTTATGTGTTAGGCAAACATTCTATAACATCGGAAAAAACTAATTAATAACATTTTAATTTGCTATTTAAAAATGTTACGTACATATTTTTTTCCCCTTTTTTATGGAGGACATAGAGCAAGTGTACAAAAGCTTTCACAAAGCATGCAGAGACTATTCTAAGAGGAGTACACAGTAAAATACGAAACATACGAATCACTGGCTGATTTTCCTATTTGTCGACATAAGTATTCCCTTTGATGGTGGTTGATTCACACGAGGCCTTGCATTTTTCCTTAGTATTGAATGTGTTATAGATATGCTTACAGACTATGCCATTGATATTTAAATTGTAAAATATGCCACCAGTGTTACATTGTAACAAGAGAACTTGGAGAATCAAGTGCAGAATGTGATATGTGATTTAAAGGACAAGAAAAGGAGAGTGATATCAATAACACTGGTTCATTGGGTTCAAGGAAAATGGAAGCATCATTGATATTGAGGCAAACACCGTTTTCATTGAGATTTTATAACTTTATAAAATAATGCCAGATGGGTATTACAAAACATTCAACTATCTATTTTAAAGTAATGTCTTGTCTAATGGAATACAAATGAAAATTTACATACTATGATTTGGTCAAAGTATCAAAAATCAATATAAGTGCACGATGATCGTGTGAAACATTTAGTTATTGAAGCCATTCGTGAATTCAACACCGGGATTTTACGCATTGTCAAAGAGATCCAAGGAGCTATGTGTGTACCTTTTGGAAAATATACTTATGATCTTGGGGATGTCCTGGAATCTCGACTAAAAATGTATATATTGGACGATAAGCACCAAAGTAAACTGGTAATGTAAGCAATTTTTAAAATAGAAACATTAGTGGAAAAAATATGGTTACATACGTAAGATGTTATATGCGCTTTAGGTATGAATAGTACTGACGTGTCTGTAACGAATATTTTTCTTTATAACATGTGTGTATATATAATATTTCAATTAAAACAGTTAACATTGATTATTTATAATTTTATTTCTTATTACCAATTTATTTTCGTGCAAATATAATATTTTGATATTATATGAAGCAGATAAGATAGAGTCTAAAATGGATTTTATTCTTTTATTTATTTATTATTAATATTTAACATTTTCTTCAATTTTTCTTCTTTGTCAATTGCAATTATTATCAAGAAAAATATAATAAATTAAAATTAGATACTGAAATTATATTTCACTCTCTGATGGTTATGAATGAGTCCAGCTCGCATTGGAATGGCGCATCATAACTGAACTGACGAGCTCAGCTCGTCTGAAATTTTTCGACCCAAATGATTGCAGTCGAGTTCTATTCACTCAGCGAAACTTTTACAATGCACACTGTCGATCTGATTTTATCCCCATATATATCCCGCGTTGTCTGTGTTGCAAATGATACCTACTGGCCAAATTCAGTTTACTTGATAGCGTACATATTGTAGAATGAATATCATGAAATTTTTGGCTAATATAAGGAAAATATTATCGATCCCGTTGCTGTTGATCTATTAACTTTTTATGTGCAATTTGGATGGAGTTGGTTACAGGAATGGCTCAAAAGTGAACTTTAAATGATTTTGAAAATAAATAAGACTTATCGTGATATAAATATGATGAAGAATTCCATGTTTTAAAATGGATCCCGCAGAAAAAGAGTTTTAGGTTAATATAATAATTAAATATTTCCGGAATTTTAAAAATGAGTGCAGTTATTTCGATTCTTAAACTCAATGTTGTACAAACTATTATTTATAATTTTTATCATTTACTGAATTGTTTGAAAACGTTAGTTGCAATTGTTGTAAATATTACATTCATATACCACAAATAATTATTTAAAGAGTATTTTTCAAAAATGAGTGAACTACTTGTATCTCCATCAGAAAAATAGTGACATTTTCAGAAGCAACTGCAGAGAAAACAGTTGCCACTTCCAGCGACCGTTTAATTATAACACTATGCGTAATAAGGGGACAAAAACTATTAATTCTTCTAAGCGTCAATGATTTAATTGCATTACTTCTAACAGAAACACATAGCTAATGATATATAATAGGATAGTAAGCTAATTAAGGTGTATAATATTTATTTTTCCGGTGTCATATATTTTAAAAGAGCTTTTCTCAGTTTACTTTTCTAATAAATCGGTGAGGCTAAAATGGTGCTCCTTCCACGAATATTTACCAACCACTTCCATTTATTATGGGTTTTATATATACTACATGTAACAAAATTAAGGATCCATTTTGTAAAAGATTGAATACTTCTTTTTAAGAAAAAATTAAAATGTAAGACACATATATGTATTTACTGAATTTTAGCATGTGTATCAACATTTCCATTTTTTTTCTCCAGAACTAAATACTCTATCCAAAAATAGATTCTTTAATTCATGTAAAACATCCTTAAATATATCAGAATAAATTTTTATAGTAGAATATTAATAAATAAAAGGGGCGTAAGGTATTGAAATTTTTCAAAAAGAATTTAATTAAAATTTTTAAAATTGTGTTAAAGATGTATTCAAATATTCATGTCAAATCATTTTCTGGAATAGAAATACTACATATCATGATAAAACATTTTTTAAATACATAAATAAAAAAACTGCCCCAAGAATACCGAGAACCCTTAAATTCAAGCCCAGACTATTTAATTAAAACAGTCAATTATAAACAAAATATCAGTATTTATACTTCATTAGTATATTACATCATATAAGGGAGATGCGCTCCATTGTTAATGTCCTATCAATTATAATAACAGCTTCTATATTTAAAGATAATTATTTTCCTTGAATAAAATGGAAATAACTCTTACAACTGCTCTGACGGAATGAAGTCCTTATATCGTAAGATTTGCTAAAAATGCCCCAGGATACTTCCACGCAAATCACATTAATATTTTTCTTGCTACTATATAATCTTATTTATTTCAAATACGATCTCTTTCCTTTTTACACAACTTGATTATTCTATTTACTACATTTTTCCGAATTAAATTTAATTTGTATCAGGTTCCATTTGAATGTTAAGTAGCTGGAATCGTAAAAGTAAAATCAGACAGAAATCACATATGTTAGCTGAAGGTAAATAAATCACAAATAGCCCATGTTACATTAACGTAAAATGCATACATAACGAAAACTATAACTATGCAGATTTAATAAAACTGTTACATTATATTTTCTATAATAATCATTCTCCTAATTTATTTTCTTTTCTAATTTTTAGTAAGATATTTTAAAAAGATTGTACAAATATAGAATATTACATATTAGATATAAGACATTTCTTATTTTTTTTTTTAATATATTTCTAAATGTAGTAATAACATTGTTCAAAAAATTTGACATTGAGGATTTTTTAAGCATAAGTTTTTTTATTTTGTTATAATTTTCTAAGTCTTAAAAACACTTTTAACAATTTTTGTGAATTTTTTCTTTTAGTAAAATTATTTAAATCAATAAGTGTTAGATATTATTGTTTTGAAGGATAAACTGAAAATATTTTTAAAATGATTTAAATAACAGAAAAGTGCTATAAATGTATTTTGATAACTGAAAAAATGCAATGCATATTTAGGTTTTCTCAATTTACTTCAAAATTACAAACATTAAGAAAGTAGTATTCAAGAGCATTCAGCCAGCAGTAAAGTTGATTTTATGTTATATATCAACTATCTATGTGATTCTTAATTACTTATTAGTATACTAAGCTGAAGTTTAACTAAGCGATTTCGCGAAACTTTCTGCGAAATATTTTACCATTATATACGATTTAAGCATTCAAACATGCGAGAAATGAAGAAAGAATGTTTCTCAATAATACCTTAAATTGCTCAAAATAAGATAGCAAGGAGATCCATTTGCTTTTCAACACACATTTTTATCATTTAAATATTTATAACTTTTTTTCATTTTAACCCGTTCAAGACAGGCGAAAGGAAAAAGAACCGCTTCCACAGGCCTGCGCTTTCTGAAAGTGTACGCATTCACAAGACCGGAGGATTTTTCCTCATTAAAGCTAATTTCATATAAAAATTCATATAAAATCATGTCTGAGATTAAATATGCCGAAATTTACAGATTATTATTGATAGCATCTATATATATGTTTGTAAAATTTGTATGGTTTTTAAAAAAATAATTCCGAAAGTTAAAGAAATTATACTCATTTTGATAAAAAAAAATAGATATGAAAATAACAATGCAAATGGCAATTTTTTAAGAAAAAAACGAGTATTTAAAGTATAAGTAAAATATTAGAGAATTGAATAAAGAATATAAAATAAATGAAGTAAAAATACTAAATAATACTTAAAACTTTTGAAACTTATGATATATTTCTAAACACTGGTCAGGTCAAAGCTTTACGTTGGAAACTTTGCAATTATATGTCAGCTTGCGGTTTTTTCTTCTTTTAGGGAACCTTTTCTGCACACAGCATATTATCTCCTTGACTTTTCACTCAAATATTTAAATATTTTCCTCATGATAGCACAGATAAAACTTATCCAGGAACATACAAAATACCATCTTGCGAATGTTAAGTCTACTCCCAACATTAACCCATAAATATTTCATTACCCCCCCCCCCCCACTCCTCAAAGTATTAAGATAAACCCAGTGCGTAGTTAATCACAGACCTTTAAATGAGCAATCTTAATAAAAAAAAAAAAGAGAGAACAAATGCAGTTGTTTAAATTTTCAAATTCCCCCGATCTAACAGGACAAAAAAAAAATGGAAACAAAAGCGAGAATTGAAGGTCAATAATCAGTGGAACGATATTTGAAAATTTCAGGAACTTCAACCAACATCTAAAAGCTGCTAAAAATTCAAATAAAACGTTCCAAGTTGAAATCTTACCAGTGTGACCATGAGTCTGGGGACACAGAAACACCCGCCACATATCCTGTGTCGTGATGGGAGAATCGCGCGATGACGTATACGTGATCACGGTCCTAAGTGGTACAATTCATGAAAGGAAATTACTTCCGATCTATTGTTAAGTAAATCTTTTCTTTAACTGTTTTTCTAATCTGTGAGATATAGTAAAAATATCTGTGCTCATAATAAATGACAGCGCATATACATATTTTTCAAAAAAAAAGACATCAAAAGGAAATAATAGATGGAATGTATTGTTACACTTTCATAATCTTGAGATACAATATATATATATATATATATATATATATATATATATTGACAATATTTATAATGTTTTATCGTCTAGAGCGAAGATATGCTCGCATAAATGTCAATTGCTTCCGTCCCATGGTGCCCAAGATTATTCCATTCGTTGGATTATTATCCAGAAAATGGCCTCCATCTACATTAGATTCCTGTAGCTACTATATTTTGATATCTTGTAGTTAAATAAATTAAGATGAACTTCTTTATTTGACATATCGCTGTAAGTTTACTTTCTAAGGATAGAAAGAATGGCCATTATCTTTTCCTTTAAAATATATAATATAATTTTGTGAAATACATTTTCATTTAATGTTCATAAATTGCTTTTATAACCTGAAAAAATTGTTGTATTTGAATTGCAATAATTTTACTCGAATTGGTTATCTTCTACTGTGTTAAAAACTCACTTATTTCTTCTTGTAAAAATATTACGTTTATTATTCCTTTGTACGAACTTTAGTAATAATATAAAAATATATGTATATCATTCAAGAAGGAAGGTTTGGATCGAAATAAAATTTAATACACATAATAATACAAATGAGAGTTTCCTTTGATCTCAACATTAAGACAGGTAAACAAATATAGTGTTTACTACTAGGCAAATGCAATACAACTTCAATAATGCGTTGAACCACCTCCTGCTGCAATACATGCCACAACATGATCCCGTATTGTGTTGATTAGACATCAGATAAGCCCTTAGCAGATAGGCCAAATCAAGAACAGCCACCTCCAAATCATGTACAGAGTGACATCGTGGCATCTAATGTTTCAGCTGGTCCCACAAATGCTCTACAGAGAACATGTCTGATCAAAGTGTCAACATAGTGTAGAAAATTTCAAGCTACTTGAGCTATATGTGGACGAGCATTACCTTGCCACTGGAAGACCATTTATGAGAGGTCTCCCTGAAGAATGTCATTACATAACTTTGGCCAGTTAAGGTTCCATGTAGAACAGATTGGACTGGAGATTATTGGGTATCCCCCCTAGACCACTACGTCGGCTTCGTGAGCAGTATATCACTTATCAGTGTAGGTGGAATGTACAGATCACCATGTCACTTTAACACCCTTTCAGCGTTTTCATATGTCCCCAAACCGAACAGGTGTTCATCACCAAATACTATGCTATTCCATCTATGGCAATTCACGTCAATCTGATTTGGGACTATTGGAGTCGGAGTCGCCGATATTCGGTGTTACATGAGTACGCGAAAAGGACACTTGGACTGAGATTCGCTTCCATAAGGCGAATGACACACACACATAACATTAAAGGAAGATTAAAAAATTTTAGGACACTAAATTTGATTTTTAAGTTTTCCAGCAATTTCTCTTTTAAATGTTTCCTTTTTTTTTAAAAAAAAAATATTAGTTATAAAATATAAATGTTACGTGGTCAACTTAATGTATGAATGTATGTTCTTTAAATTCAGAGAATTTATCAAATTTATATATATTTATTTCGGGGATGACAATAGTACTCAATTTAGAAACTTAATCCTTAAAACTTAATTTTAGAACAGAAATAAAAATTAAAACAAATTATTTTGACTAACATAGTGTGTTTTCTTATAAATTTAATTGCTAATTAAATAGGGTTTATTATCACTCATGTTTCTCTTCAATAATTATACTTTCTTTATTATCTTTACATTTGGAACCTCTTATATCCATCTTTATATTGCAGAGATATATAAAAGGATATTAATTAAAGATAGATTTAACCCACTATTATATTTAATCTAAGATTTAATGCTTTTTTTTTCTTTGGGTCTATCATTCTTTACTAAAATATACGTAAAATTTTATGAAAGACATTTTACGAATAAATTGTAAATTAATAAAACTTTACTTATTGTTTTACTTGAATTTACTGGAATTAGTCAAATTATTTCTTTTAAAATAAGAATTTCTTAATCGAAAGGAATTTCAAATTTTTATGATTATTGGTGATGATTACATTTTTATCTTTCTAACTCATTTTTGTAGCATTTACAACAATATAGCAGAACATTTATTACATTTACAATAAAGAAAGAATATTTTTAAAAAATGATGCATTCATGATGATAATGAGTGGAGGATGTGTGGCATTTATTGAAAATGATTGAAATGTAATACTTATGCAAATATGCATATTTTATAAATAAATTTGTTTTATATTTTAATCAAATTTCAGTTGAAAACATTTTAGGGTAATAATTTAAATTTCATTTAAATGTTTCAAGAACTTTTAGAATAAAAACCTCAATATATGTTAATTTTGAACGAATTATATTAGAATTGCTTAATTTTTATGCTTATTTAATTAATTAACATTTCTTATTCAGCTTCTACGTATTAATACATATTTGAATAGAAAGTAAAATCTATATGAATTTTTCATCTGTTATAAATGTCATGTAAAGAATCTTTCTTTTCTAATGATGGTTTCAGCTATGTAATACATATATATATATATATATATATATATATGTGGAGAAAATCTAAACATATTTTCAAGTAAAATTTTAAGAATTTTTTGGTTGATTATCGGATTATAAATTTCACTTTCAAAAGAATGATGCATATTAACAGATAAAAAAAATTCCTATCATTAATTCAAAATACATTACTTTATGTCTAATTATAAGAGCTCATATTTTAATAAGTATTCTTTGAAATTTTTGATAACTTTGATTCGTTGCTTTTAATTTATTGTTTAATTTTAAAATCTACTACTATCTTCGCAGTTTGTTATTGTATAAAATAATGACATCCCAAAAATATTTTGATGATAGATGTCAATGAATTTTGGTGAGAAATACACCATTTATCAATTAGTCAATTAATTATAGATACCAGTAATTGTTTTTAAAAAAAATTGTTCTCGAATGCAAGAAAAACTTATGTATTTGATAGAGCAAAATTTGAGCTAAGAAATTCAAATTAAATCAGCGGAACATATATTCTAAAATTCAGGAGAATGTCTTTTGTTCCCTTACATGATGTGAATACAAAATGTAATACAATGTTTAGACTATTGTTTCTCAATTTTTATTTAGTGTTAAAACTTTTTTGAATTCTATGTTTCATAGCGATATTTATCAAGTTTATAAATGGTGCTTTATTGTATATTCTTTAATTGAAAGGAAATAAGTAGCATATACAGGGGTTGGACAAAAATATGGAAACACCTTTTAAAAAACATGTTTCTTTGCTTAATATGGTGTAAGAAACCCGTTGGCATCCAAAACAGCTTGCAGTCTTCTCGGAATGGATAAATACAGTTCCTGTATGTGTGCCGAGGGAATATTATACCATTCTTCCTGCAAAACGGTGGCAAGTTCAGATAACGATGTTGGCGGTGGATAACGAGAACGCACTTTCCGTTCCAATGTAGACCACAAAGGTTCGATAATATTCAGGTCTGGTGACTGTGGTGGCCAGGGGAGATGGGACAAATCCTCCTCGTGCTCAGAAAACCAGTCCTGGACAATGTGAGCTATGTGAACAGGGGCTTTGACGTCTTGGAAGACACCATCACCATCGGGGAACAAAGTTTGTACCATGGGATGAACTTGATCTGCCAAAATGTTCACATAAGTCTTGGCAGTCATGTGCCCTGACACAGTTATCATGGGGCCAGCAGAGAACCACGATATGGCTGCCCAAACCATAACAGAACCCCCGCCATGTTTCACTCTTGGCAACAAGCAGTCTGTATTATAGGCTTGAGATGGCGTTCTCCAGACGTAAACTCGGTCAGAAGTGAGAAACAATGTAAAAGAAGACTCGTCAGACCATATTACACGCTTCCACTGCCCTATAGTCCAGGCTTTATGACTTAAACACCACCTTTTCCTGTTACGAGCATTAGCATCACTGATGAGTGGCTTCTCAATTGCAGCACGGCCAGAAATTCCCTGTTTATGAAGCTCCCTTCTAATTGTTTTGGTACTCACAGGGTTCTGTAGCACAACATTCATTTCAGCAGTAACTTTTGCAGCTGTGGTCTTCTTATTTTTCGTCACAATTGCCCTTAATGATCGTCTGTCACGAACACTCAGTACACACTTTCGTCCGCGCTGTGATTTAGCAGATGATGTTTTTCCGCTTTTCATATATGCGGAATAAATCTTCGATACAGTACCTCTTGAAACACTAAACACCTCGGCTACCTTGCTTACGGAAGCACCTACCATACGTGCTCCAACAATTTGCCCACGTTCGAAGTCTGTTAACTCTGACATAATGCAATGACAACCTCACATAACAGTACTCCGACAACAACTGAACTGTTTAGCACATTTACGAAGTTGTATAGGTGGCGTTAGTAGTCAAAAACGCCAGCGCCACCTACATATTTCATTAAAATTAATCTTTCTTTTCAAACATGCATTTTACAAGGTGTTTCCATATTTTTGTCCACCCCCTGTATATGCACATGTATTCACGTGATAGAGCACGCTTAATTAATCAGAATGAATAAAATAGCATAAATTTGCGTATATCGGTAATAAAGTACATGTAAATACATTTAAGCATTTATAGATGCTTATAGACCTACCAGGTATCATGTCGATTCCGACTAATCAGACTTTATACCCTTCCGAATATTTTCAAAATAGTTAGAACTTGTCTATGCTTATATAAATTGGATAACCTCAGTTTCACTAGAGTTCGTTTCTCAATAATCCTTCAAACTGCCAGAAACCACAAGAAAACAACTTTTCAGGCAACGGTAAATGTTTCCAGACATCAAATGTCCAATGTGTGTTTGCATTGCTATGCCCATGCAAAACACACAGCTTTATGTCAGACTGTCTTAGAGGACATTCACCTGGACATGGAATCATAAACTTATATTCTGCAGAGTACGTTCCATAATTTGGACGCTGACGTTTGAAGAAGTCCTGAAATTTATTTCGATTTTTTCTTCTGAAATTGTTTCCTTATTTACTTGAAACAATTCATGATAATTAATGATGATCACGCTACTGCTTTAGTGTTTTATTGCCATATGAAAGCTGCAACGTTCCAAGTTTGTCGGAGCTCTCTTTAATATATATATATATATATATATATATATGTGTGTGTGTGTGTGTGTGTTTAATGTACCTTTATCTCATATAAGTATTTATCCTTTTCAATTTCTTGCTTTATTATTTACGTTGTTATTCTATTATCATGAGATACACATTATATACATCTCTTTGTTTATGTATCTTACTAAAATTTCATTTTGTGTCTTTGAGATTTTGAATTTATTGTTGTAAACTTATTTTCTGATTGGGGAAGCTTAGTACCAGTAAAAAATTGTTTAACCAGCGAAAATCTATCTTAAGACATATTCAGAGTATAAAATTGCTATATTTCATTTTCTTTATGGATTTTATTTATATTTATCATTCTTATTTGAAGATTAGCCATATACAATTTCATAAAATTTAGATTTTTCTTACGATCATCATTGATGTGGTTGGTAATTTTTGAAGGTAAATTAGAATCTTATTTAATGTTTTTTCTGTCTTGTAATGCATTTCAACTTCTTCAGTTCTATGTATTATGGCATATGAAATTACTTAAAGGTTTTCTTTCTATTTTATTTTTCAAAATAATTTTTTAAAGCTTAATAAGCATACTTACTTTTGTAACTAATAATTTTAGTCCTTTATTTATTTTGCTTCTACATTATTTCGTAAATAATCGAATTAAATTATTTCTTTATATTTTTAAATTAATATTTTCATCACAAACATGCATGCTCCCTCCCACCGTCCAACCCACACATACATATATATATATGCACTGTATATTTCCTAAGAAAAGATTAGATTTAAATCACGAAAACAGGCCCCCAAAATCTAAAGTATTCTTTAGGGACAGATACAAAAAATTAAAAAGAATTTGATGTAAATTAAAATCATTTGAAAACCAAACAAATCATTCATCAATGATCACTGAAATTAAGATTAAATTCTTTAAGATACAAACAAAAAATTTATTAAAACTAAAAACCCGTAAATATTAGAGTTAAATGAAAAATCCACTATTATCCAAATAACCATACAAAAATAAATTATTCCACCGCATATATATATATATATGGATATCTATACATATATAAACAAAAGAAAATCAACTTTCATTGTTAGTGCGACGCTAATAAACAATAAAAATAAATTGATAGACAAGTTTAATTATATATGTTTTTCGTAATGTCTTAAATTACTTTCTTTCAGTTCAGTTACATTGAGCTTTAATAATTATGTATATTCCTTTTAATATTATTTTTCAAGCGCAAGCAAACACAAATAACTAAACAATTATTGTCTGTCATTGTCATAATTTGAATAACTTTAGAGTACATTAGAACCAGCAAAGAATATTGCTATCATTTGTGAGATGTCAAACTTAAAGTCATATTTATCTCTGGTATTTTTTTTATTATACTTTTTCTCAAAATAAACTTGAAAAATTGAAGTATATTTTTAGGACTTAAACAGCTTTCTTGTTTAAAAATAAATGTCTTTTCCACATCTAAATTTTTAAAAAAAATATTTAAAATTTATTATTATTTTAATATATCATATTACCATGTTGAATGAAATTAAATGACAAACTTGAATTCTTTTTACGTCTTTTATTTTTAAATTTATTGATTTAAAGTTTTAATAATTTTCTCCTATATAGCTTAGAAAAAAAATAATGTAAGTTTTATAGTATTTTGAAGAAGTGACTGAACAATCTATCCTTAAAAGCTAAATGTTAGGATAAGGAAATAAATAGATAACCTAGTATTTTTTACACATCCATTGAGGAAAATATTACAATTTGATTTTCATGACTTTTATAAAGCTCATTATAAATCTGTATTTTATATATGATTTAGTTTTGAGAATTTACGGAGACATTAAGTATTATCGAGTTTAAATAGATATATTTTATAAATGGTAATATAAAATTAACTGCCTTTGCATAGTCATGCATTATAAATATAAAGTATTGAATGTTTCAAATATTTAAGCACATTAGGGAAAAATCTGAAATATCGCTCCTTCTGTTTTGAATTTAATAGTTGTGCCACGTCATCGCAGTAATATAATCTTTGTTTTTCTAATATGATATATTTTATGAATTTGGAAAGAAAAATGAAATTCGTATTTCTTTATCATTTTTGAAATAGTATATACACACTAGCAGTAAAAAAAGGAGAATTACTGCATTTTTAATTTAACCTGATATTTAACAAAAAGAGGGGGGAAGTGTTTGTTATTCTACAAATTAATTCCCTAACATTGGCATTCTGAAATGAATTTACGAAAAATATTAGAGTCATTATTTATCATTAATAAATACTCAAAATTTATTTTTTTGAAAATAGTATTTATTTTGCTACATTTTTCACACTTTTTTATTAGCTATTCTGCATTATTTTTCTTCATCCTTTTGTATTGTACATTCGGTACTTTAGAATTCTGATGACTAATAGCAGTAGTTTTAGAAAGTTTTTTTTTATTACAGTTACAATATTATTTATTCTTTAAGTGATACGGTAAAAAATAAACCACATACTTGAAATCACCTCAAGGAAAAATAAAGAAATGATTTTAAATTTATTCTAAGGGACCTGCGTGAAACATTTATAGAAATCTCTCTAATTTTTTTTTTTTTTTCATTTTACTTTGTGATTTAATTGTGTATTACACATGTAATAATTACATATTTAGACATATAATAAGTATCATGACAATTAAGCTAAGAATATGTGCTGTTCTATAATATAATAGCGATTTTTTTTAAAAACTTAAAAAAAAAAAAAAAAATAGAAATCAGTAATTTTTTTTTCCATCATTTTCTGCAGATTTTTTTTTTATTTTTTGAGTTTCGTTTACAATGCTGTTGCATTATCAGTTGCAAATTACCATCTAATATGAAAACTAGAAGAAGAGATCTAGATAAATTGAAAACTAAATCTTATTTCCTCAAAAATGTCAGACCTTAAGTCATACGTAGATCGAAAAGATCTCCTTTTCATTCGGAATGTATTTTTTCCTGCTTGGATATTGATTTGTAGAAATATTCACGAGAGCTAGAATAATATTTTTCTTTCCCCAAAGAACTATTTCCTTTTACCTATCATGATTCCAAAAACCTTTTGTAAGGAATATTTTTAGCGTGACATATTTATCTAAAAAGACCTATATATTCTCAATGAAGTCTTTAAAAAATTTGCTTTTGTTAAATATTTGTCTATGTTTTTAAGTCATGCAGAGTAAAATGGACACATACATCAAAACATATATCTCTGTATATTTCTCTCCTAAAATGTTTTTTAAAACAATGTTAATAGAATGTACTTGAATGTTTCCACAGCACCATTAATTTATTGTTTTAAAATTATACTAATTAAAATAATAATACTGCACATTTATTCAAATTAAAAGATTAGAGAATTTTGCATTGAAAAAGCGATTAAAAAGCAACACTTAATTTAGTAAATTTGACATTCAAAATTAAATCCAGATAGCGATAATATAATAATAATAATGCGTTAAAATTAGTTATCCTACAGTAGAGATGTATTTAACGGTTCATCCAGTAAAGTTGCGTTCGCAAAACTCAAAAGGCAAGGTTTAATTGGTCATTAGTAATTGGAAAAAAAATTAGCGGTGGTCAGTTTAGTAAAATTTTAAAGATATTCTCCCTATAAGAGATATATTTATGTTCCATCCATTCTTGGATCTCGGTAGTCTAATAAATAATTGTTACAAAACTCGTTTAAATTCATAAACACGCGAGGAGTAATTCGATATTCTTTCTTTAAAATAAATCATATTGCTGCAAATTAATTGAAATTAAGGCTCAAAATTATAATATTCTTATAATGCCTAATGTGAAAATCTAAAGAATGAATAACTAATGCAATATAAGTCAATCATACAGCTTCTTTTCTAAAATGAGGAATTAACTGCATACAACTAATGTTATTAACTAAATGTATTGTGAAACTCTCCAAATATTAATGATTTTTTTTCATTCCTTTTAAACATAAATAACGTAAAATTGTAGATTATTTAACTTAGAACAAAGTTCTGGATTATACTTGCATATAATGATATGAATGGAGATCACGTTCTGTGGCATTGAGATGAAATATGTGATTACGTTAATGGAATTTATCAGATTGTTTTGATTGATAATACACGATGTCTTTATCTGGAAATAATTCTTCATCTCCGTCTCAGAAATTTCGAATATTTTCCCCGTAGATAACTGCTTCTGTTCATTCATTGTAATCGTAACAACCGGATACTTAGTTATTTGGTTCAATGAACTGTAAAAGGCTTTTATTTTTTGACAACTTTATTGAATTAGTGCTTTATCATGTAATTTCTTATATAAGTGGCAGGGATTTTTATTTGTACTGGATATATTACATCATAATGTTAATTATAATTAAAAGGAACTCTGCTAGAGCAATTATACTTTATTGTGTCTCTTGAAACAGAATATATTTTCATAATTCAAATGTGATGGTAACAACATGTGTATATATGCATGCTGATAAAGATATGTTTCAATACATTTTAAAAAAAATATTTTTAATACTCTACTAGCATTTTGAAGTATTCTCTAGCAACAATTAAAGTTATGATTTTCTCTGTATTTATAAGGCTATCTGGATGTTAACTCATCAGCTCAACTTTAAAAATACTGATGATTTAAAAATATTCATGTAAGAATTTGCTCATGTAGATGCAATCACTGTAACATATAATCGCATGTAATGTTTTTTTTTAAATTATATATATATATATATATATATATATATATATATATATATATATATATTGTATTATTGTTTCTCCCCGCTATTCGTGGGGGTTACGTGAATCCCGGAAATCCGTGAGTTTTGATGGACTTTTAAAACGCCTATGAATGATGTCATATATTCTAAAATATGCTTTTCAAACACATTCTAAAGACAGTCTTACCCATTAAAACAATAATAATGTTTTAATTCGCAGTATTGATAAATTTTAAAAAAATTAATTTTATTGTACATACTCAACAATAATGAATGAAGATAAAATTTGCTGTACCGTACGATGAGGATGTTTATGGTGGTACTGATGTATGGCACAGCTTAACTGCTGCTTTCCAGCAGTTCAGGCGATTCCTCTTCTTCAAGCACTTTTGGAGAAGGTGTTGTTTCTTCAGGAGATTCAGGAGGTAGTGTAGTATTTTCTTCGCGTGTGGCTTGGTTACTTTTCTTGACCTTGTTTAGAAACAGGGTAACTGACTTCGTTGTTTTTTCATAGTGGTGAAAAAGGCTTTGTATGTTGACATGAATGAATTAATTGCATTAGAGATATGTACTGAACGAACCATGTGAGAGTTTTATGTTTTAGATTTCTCTTGCAGTTTCTTTGCGTTTTGCATGAGTACAGCCAACAGTTTTAGAGTCAGATCCTCATCCTCTTCTTCTGTTTCTTCTTCTTCTTCATCTGCAGACTTCATCAGCTCTGCCAAATCTTCATCCGTCAGTGACTTAGAGTGGGTATCAATCAGTTCATTGAATTCCTCTTGAGATACATCACCAAAACTAGTACCCCCAATTAACTGTTCCTGTTTCTCTAACATGTAAACAGCATCATGGTGAATTTCATCGACTGAAATGCCTTATTAGTCATGTACACATTCTAGCCACTGTTTCTTCCAACATGCTCTTAGAGTTTCTTTTTTCATGTCTTGAAGTGACTTGTGCATTAGTGTCAGGCACGATGCTATTGTAAAATTGTGGTAGTACACATTTAACTAGAAGTCCTCTTCCTCATCTAAGGGATCAACTATTTGCTTAACATTATCTTGATTGTAGAGAAATTACTACTAAAATACAGCATCGAAACCTAACAGTCCAGGTGAAAAAAGGAGATTATTTTTATTTTGGGTGTCATGTAGAAGATGAAGATAAACATAATCCTCCATTAATCCCCCATTTATAAGAAACCTTATATGAAAGCATGGAAATAGTGAAAGTATTAGAGTAAAATTATTTCGTGAGTCTAATTGTAAGATACTGAATATATTTTCATGAGCAAGCTTATAACAGTCTCAAAGCTTAAGCATTTTCATTCGTGAGTTTTCATTGATAAATAATGTTTAATCTTCTTCTTTAATATCTGTGTTAAAGCACAATGAAATGCTTTTAAAAGGAATAATTATATCAGCTTTTTTTTCCCTTTATAATGTTTTTATTCCTTATTTCTATTTTTCGTATTTTGAAATTAGTAGATTATAAGATGACAGGCACTGTGATGAAAATTTTGTTTATATTATTAAAAATATCACAATGTAATCTTATTTAATTTTATGTTAATGAAATAACTGGTTTTTGCAGATAACATAAGAAAGTTAAAATGTGAGATTAAGGTAAATCAAATTAATGTACGAAACTCTTTTTATAATACATGTACAACAGCAAACTATTGTTTTACAGATATTGATTTTACTTCATTAGAATTTTAAACTAAAATAATTCCTACTTCTTTGTAAATGAACTATACTTTTAGTTAAAAATTGCTCTAAAATTTTTCCAATCTCGTGAGGATGTACGAATAAAACATGTCCATCCCGGAGGATAATGACAGACTACACTTTAGTCACATATATTTAGAACAGGGCGAATGCAGATAGCTGAAGATTGAACAGATTAACCACACAAACAGGAAGAACATCACTTCTACAGATTAGCGACACAACATGAACAAAACGGCACTTGTAATAATAATCTCTGCAATTTTAATACAGTTCAGCTCACCACCTTACTAGTTCACTCTACTTACAATTATCCTAAATAATACTTTGTATGGGCTTTGGTAGCTTACAGAAGTCCCGGTATATACAGACCGTCTCTCTGCAAATCCACTCAGCCATACGACCAACAGATTCCTCTACATATCCATTCAGCCAATGCCGACTGCTTCCAATCAAATCTGCATCGCTCCCCATTTACAGCCACTCCGGCCAGATGGGAAACCATTGGGAAATTTCAGTAAAAACCATATTTTTCCTATCAGTCATGACTTCGATAAGAATCCAGCATTTTAGAGAACATGTTTTGTCTCAAAAGTAGCCAAGTTTCTTACCTAGACACAAAAATAGTCGCCAAATTCGTCACTAGGATTGAAGGGTCCATGCTTAGACTGTCCTTATCTGACCACCGAAATCTTCATAAATAGCTTTCCTACTTTACAAGAGTAATGTTGTATTGAAGCGTCAATGCAGATTCGTAACGATTGTTTAGTTTTTATTAACATCGTAGTAGAAGAAACACGAGGGCATTGGCGGTGGACCTCATAATTTTTAACCTCAGTCAAGTGACCAGTACGACACCTGATCTTGCATCTCCACACTCTTAACTTCCACACCATGCCACCGGAAGGACTCTTGGCCTGGACAGATTCAACGTTCATCAGCCCCGGCTACACGGTGGGTCTTTAGCGGCCAAGGATCGAACCCACGACTGAAGGAAAACAGCCGGCAACGATTCCGAAACCATGACTACTAGGATATCGCGGCCTCAGATTTATAACGATATCTTGTAAATCCTAGAGGTATCATTCATATATTTTTTCATTACCTATTATATACTATACTAAAAACAGCGTGTTAAAAAGTAAAACCACATACCAAAAGCTGTGTTACTTGCATAGTTACAAATGTGTTAAAATTACACGTAGTTACATAGTATGTTGTACTTAAAAATATGTTAAAAAGTTAGACCTCTTTGAAATATCATCCCGAAATTTAAAAGGAAGAAATTTAAGAAATTAATCAAGAGATTAAATTTTTTTAAACTTCATTTTGTAAACATTTTTACTAAAAAAATTCATAGTTTATAAGTAATTTTACATTTTTTTTTAAAATTTGTTCATTTTTTTTTAAATGAAATCTTTCTTAATGTCCTTAAAATTACAAGTATAAGTACATGACAAAATGTACTATCAAAAGACAATCTTAGTAAATTTATATCTAATAAAACATTTACATATACATATTAGAGTATGCTTTAAATCATTTTGTAAAGTATCTTTTTCACACGGTGACAAAACAAATATTTGAATAACATCTTTAGTTACTCCATATAAATTTTCTTAAAATTTATATGGAGTAACTAAATTATTCTATTATAAAATTCTATTAAAAATATTCTATTGCCAGAAATATCGATATATTTTAGCTATTCAAATCAATGTATTATTCCAATAAACTATTGTGGTAATATAATACAATATTTGAGGTTTACAATATTTGTAATCAGTCTATTTGCTTGCAATATTTAGTTATACTTCCCATTATATCCGATATTTATTTTTCCATTCGATGTCACCTCGATATGATATTATTATAAATCTATCTGTATATAATAGCCGGGAGCTAATAGATATACTTGTGAAGATATTGCCGCAATTTATTACAGGGGAGGAATGTTGAGTTACGGATGAACCCTGTGGCAATATTTGTATTGTCCATAGCGTCTGAAGCGAAAACTTACCCGGAAAAGATTTCTAGTTTCCGTCTCATGGTGATTGGGATTATTCCATCCGAGAGAATATTAGACACAAAATGACATCCCCCCAGGTGTGTTAGGTAACTATAGCAACAAATATTTTGATCCCATGGTCAAATAAAGAAGGAAACAATACTTTATTTGAGAAGTCGCTTTAAGTTTGCCATTTGATCCATGAGCGGAATTCGAATAGTAAATTCTTCTTATATGATGATTTTTTGTATGAGAGAATATAGGCAAGTTGATTAATTATAATAATTATTTAATTATTTCATTAGCATCGTAATTACATTACATTTAATTAATTCTTTAATATACAATTCCTATAATATGAGTAAATTTCATTGTGAGCAAGATATTTTTTTCACAAGTAGTTCTAATGACTCACAGTAAGTTGATTTATGAAGTCAAATATACTCTCTTCAATGTGAACATCTTAAAAATGAAATAGAACATTTTAAGTGTTTTTTAAAAAAAGTAAAATATTTTGAAATGTTAAAATTTTAAGAAGATCAATATTTTCTTACTTTTAAAAGTGATACATATGTATCTGACAATAAAATTTAGGTTCAGTTAAAGTATATTATATTCATTACATCTACAAAGGTTTAGGTGCCTAAGTATAATGGTTATTGATATATCCAGAACACTAGTGGAAAAAAAAAAAAAAAAAAAAAAAAAAAATAAAAAAAAAAAAATTACGGTCTTACCATTCGATTATGTAATCATATTTTGAAGCTTGCTTGTTAAAATATTTCTGAATTATATAATTTTCTTTGTGTTTGCTCTGACAACTCTCTTAAATTTTTTATCACTTATTTTGCTCTGAGAATCTCAATAATGATTCCATATTCCTTTTTTTTTAATGTTTTGATTCGAAGTTTACCTTGTCATGCCAGTGTTAAGACTATGTTTCAAAACATTTTTAAGCCACATTCCTCTAAAAAATAGTGAGTATTTGGCCTTCAACATTGTTATTGTTAGTGGCCAGATTTGAGTCACTCTTTTAAAAATTGAAGACCAGAACCAATCGACTATCGGCAAAATTTCGAGATTAACAAATCTAAACTTTCATTTTAGTTGTTCAACTTGCCACACATCCTGCTAATACATCCCTGTGTTTAAAAAATTGATATGGCTAATTAATCAAAATAATCTGAATCACACTTCGCATTCAATAATAGGTGTGTTTGGCATATCTGTTTAAATGATATTTTACGAAAACATTCTGTACCATTGTTTGATTAACTTTTGAATTGTTTTGAGTACGGTGAAATGATTGGTACCAAAATGTTCAGCATAAAATAACAAATGACATATAAGTTTTCGAAAAATTGAAATATTTAATGTTTAACATACATGAGACCCCTTAAATATTTAACGACATTCAATTTTCTTCTCTACACTTTGAAAGATGTTTCCATCAAGGGATAGATAACTTAATTTTAGTTTTAAATGTACTATATAATTAAAAAGAATTAGCATTTATAATATATATGAATTGTTTAATATAGTGTAGAACAAAAAACTAGACTAACAAATTAGAAAATTTATTTATATTTGTTTTTGAATGCTTTGAAGCATTTAAACCCTAATTTTCATGCAATTATATTCAATAGCTTAAGATATAATTGATGAAGAAAGTCCTATATTAAAAATTATCACTTTCTCTCTCTAGGGTACGTATACTAATTTACAATTATGAACTATTGATTGAATAGTGCCTCAGCTTCCGAAAACAAAAACAATACAATATAGACAAACTATTTTATTTTTAAGAGCCAAAAACATTACTTGAAACTTTATCTCATGTTGTATTAAATAAAATACATATGTCTTAATGTAAAGACTAATTAAAAAAATATATCAAATTGATTGTAAATAAAGTTTCTATTTGATTTCAATTTAGTATATAGGCCAACTATTCTCCATTTAATTTTACAAGATGATTAATTTAAAAGAGTACCAATGTGTCTTTTATATTATCCGAATCTATAATATATATAGGAAGACTTTCAACCTGATTATTTATTTAATATATTTATATTTAATGTGCTGGTGTCGCTTTTTTCATTTTTTTAAATGCGCAAACTCGTATTTTAAGCATAAATTCGCGGGAACATCAGTAGTCCGATTTTGCGTACATGATTTGAGTAAATTATCTGTTTTTAACGTTTTTATTATTATTATTTATTTTTGAAAGTTCATTTCATAAAATTTTGAATAGCAACAATAAAAATCGTCTGCATGAACTAATTTTTTTGATTTTAGTGAATTCCGAAGTGTGCTTGGACATGATTCAAGCGTTGTTAGCTTCATTTGAGATACAGGAGAGTTACTGATGGTTTCATCAAGACGGAGCTACTCCACACACATTATAATTAACAATGAAAATGCTTAAGGAATTCTTTGATGACCGCTTAATTTCAGTAGACCTCTGACCTCCAAGGTCACGAAACCTCATTCCCAGAGTAGTCCAGCAAACATCGATGAATTAAAACAAATTATAACTGAATAAATCTCGTAAATATCATCAACAATATTGCGAAGTGTGTCAAAATACTTTGCTCGACGTATTCATGTTTGTATTCAAATTGATGGCGAAAATTACTTTCATTTGTTGTAAGGAAGGATATTGTAAAGAAATTGAATGAAATTATGTTTTGCAAAAATAAAATTATCACAGGATTAAGTAAGACTGTGCGTCTCTATTTCTGTTTTTCCTAACAAACAAAGTTGAAACAGTTCAACAGTGTTGAAAAATGTCTCCCACACTTAAACAATGTACGAATAATTATACTTCAGTGTTAGAATACTTGCCACATCCGTCAGATATAAGGGTAATAAGAAAAACCTATAGGTACTCTTTTAAATTGGTCACCCTGCACAATGAAAAGTTCTTTTCAGCAGTTAACAAATGATTATGCCGATTAAGTTTTTCAATTGATACATAGATTAATAATTTAGTTCTTTTCATGCTATTCGTAGTAATATCCAACTGTGATTAGAATTGTGAAATATATTGAACGTAACCTATATCTTTTTACGACAATACATATATTTTAAAGAAGCTTATTAGCATATTTTCTTAGTTACTATAATTATCTGATTTATCTATAATAAAGAAATGTTACATATATTACTTTATTAGGATATAAATAGTAATATGAAATATATATTATTTCCTCGAAAATACGTATTTTACTTAACGCAACTGCCGATTCGAGACAAGAGTGCTAACATTAGATTGTAGAACCGTCAACGGATAAAATAAATTCATCCCCCACATTTATTATCTCTGCAATTGAGGTTCGTCTCTTCATAAATATAAACGTACATAGGATTTCATCAATATTGTTAAACTAATTCGTACAATACAGTTTCAAATTAACGTTTGCACACTTTAAAAGTTTCAGGAGGACAGCGTTTTAGCTCGTTTCATTTCCTGTGATGCATATTGGTGTACAGTATGCTCTTCTTTATAGATCCTTTGAATGTATACATTAATAGCGTTCCTTTTTCGGTAATTTTAAAAAAGGAGTTATTCTTAAAAAAAGTTTGAAATCAATTAAATCAATATGTGATTCTGATGAGTTTTGAGAGCACAAAATGCTTAAAAGCGGATTACTTTAGCTAGAAATAAACCTAAAGCTATAAACAAAGCCTTTATTTGACAATGGGAACATAATAATCATTTAAAAATATTCTATCTTCGATACATTTGTAGGTGTTTTATGGAATAGTTCATTTAAATTTAACATGATCATGGAGTAACCTAGTAACTAAATGATATAAAGATTTGTTGCTTGAAACAGTAGAATCTGAAAAAAAGTGCATTTAAATTATTCAACAGATTTAGCACTTACAGACGTGTCATCCTTTTTACCAATAATAAATATACAATTTTATGACTACATTTTGAAAACCTTGGCGAAGATCCAGAACAATATATTTCATTAAGTAATCGGTAACGTTTGTCATATTTTAGAAATATAAAGAATACAGTGCAACTTATTTGAAAGTGGTAATTTGTAAACACAGTCAACTAAAATTATTTTATAAAAAATGGAATGAGCTGTTTTGAAATATTTTGATGGAAAAATATTTTATTCAACAGAGAAATGGGAGAAATTACAGGAACTGTTAAAGCAGGTAAAGAACTATACTTATGACGTAAAGAAAACATATAACTAAAAGTAATACAAGACCCATGTAACAACCATATAACAACACACTTTCCACAAATATATTTTGAAATTGTAATAAGTACAAGTATATTTTTCAAATATGTGTGAGTGATATAGACGTTAAATGGAAGAGCTTGTTGTCTGGGCAAAAACCAATTTCAACGTTTGATAATATCTGTCCATTGAACCACAGGATGAAAAGAAATAAAATTATTGCAAACCAGAGATGGCATTGCCCTACAATATTTCTCTAAAAATGGAAAACAGATATTTACAAATATTATATATAAAGTTGATGGGATCACACTGGAGCACCTGAGCGTGATGCTCTTAATATCCATGTCAAGTACAGAAATTTAAAAAAGAGCTTTACTTCGGCTTTTCCTGCCCAGAACTGCGTTTGTGAATTTAATAAATTTAATATTACATAAAATTTGGAAAAGAAATTAATGAATTTAATTAAAAAAGCATTTACTTGTGTAATAATATGATGAAAGGTTACTCAGAGGCTGGAAGCTTTCTGAGTGGCTGACCTGAGTTGATCAGATTGGAGTAGGTGTTCATATGTGACTTATCAGCCGACCAATGGGGAAGCTGCTATTCAGTGTGTGTATGTGGTTTACTCGAGGTAGGAGTTTCTAGCATAGCTAGAGACATTTGGTGATTGAAAACGTAAATAAATGAGTGAAAATTAAAGTGTTTGTGTGAGGAGCTGGTGTTTGTTAGTTACAGGTTTAATAGAATGTTTTTTGGCCTTTTTATTTTTAAATTAGGATCATAGTTACAGATATTAAAGGGAGATTTGCTATCGATGGTCATGAGGTTATTAAAGAATTTAAGTGAAATTTTTTGAATGATTTGTTGGATTGTTGGGAAGTTAATAGAGGAGTATATGTCTGTGTTTCTCATGAAACATCTAGCGTTTAGTATTTGTCTGATGATATTATTTTGAGCTCTTTCAAGTTTATTAATATGGGTTTTGGCAGCGAAACCCCAAATGGGACAGCTGTAAGTCAGGATGGGTCTGAGAATCAGAGTATAGAGGAGCAACTTATTACAGATATTTAATTTTGAATTCCGAGCAATTAGGGGGTAAACCGAACACGCGCTGGCTCGGAATTTTTTAATACATTGTGTTATGTGTTGTTCGAACGGGAGTTTTTTTTATTAAGAATTACTCCAAGATATTTGGTGTGATTAAACCAGGTGATCTTGTGTGAATATAGTGTGACTTCAATTTTGTTGTTTTTTGTTTTGTTTGAAAAGAAGACGGACTCTCGTTTTGATGCATTCAGAGCAATTTTCCATTTGGAGAACCAGACTTCTAGTTGTGTGATATGTTTTTGAAGTGCGCGAGCAACTAAAAGTCGCTCTTTGTTCTGTGCTAGTATCGCCGTGTCATCTGCATACATGTTGAATGCTTTAATCATGTTGAATGCTTTAGGAATGTCGTTTACATAAATAGAAAAAAGTTTGGGGCTAAAATTGTGCTCTGAGCTATTTCTGAGTTAATTTTAGTTGTGTTTGAGTGAGAGTTATTTACTTTTAAATCGAAGGTTCTATTTTTGAGGTATGAGTGAAAAATTTTAATAAGTATGGGATTTGTTATAATTTTAATTAATTTATAGAACAGTCCCTCGTGCCAAACTCTATCAAATGTTTTTTGAATATCTAGGAAGATTGCGCCTGTGGATTTTCCATTATTTAAACCGACCTTTGCGTGTTCGACGGCACGAAGCAGCTTGTGGGATGTGGATAGTTTTTCTCTGAAGCCATGTTGCTCAGGAATCAGGATATCATAGGTTTGTAAAAAGTCGTTGAATCTATTGAGTATATTTCTTTCAGCAATTTTAATAATAATTGGGAGGAGGGAGATAGGTCTGTGACTATCAGGGAGGGTAGGATCTTAATAGATGCATTCGTCCAAGACTGAGGGAAATACCCTAGATTGATTATGTCATTAATTATTGCTGTGATTTGGAAGATTAGTTTGGTAGGAAGTTCTTTGATCATTTTGTTTGGGATACCGTCATTTCCTGGTGTCTTTTTTATTTTTAATTTCTTAATGCAGGGTATGAGTTTTGAAGGTTTGGGGGGTGGTAGGGGGGTGCGTTTGAAAAATTTGTTGGATTGTTCAAGTAAATGTGAACGACTCCCGTTATGTGTTTGTCTGAGATAGGATTTCATAAGTCATTTAATTTAAATTGATTTTTGAGTGAGTCAGCAAGGAAATTTGCTTTCTCTTGGTCTGATAGGGCGATACCATTTGGACCATTAAGGGTCGAAACGGGAGTTTCCTTCTTCCGTAGAGCTTTTGACATTCCCCAGAGGGAGCCTTTACAAATATTTCATCCACGAGAGAAAGCAATGACTCCTTAACTTTGAACAGAAATTTGGTGACCATTTTGGCGACTGGTGTCAAAAATATGTTTCTGGAAAATGTTGGAATGTAGTGGAAACCAGGACTGGGATGGAAAATATTGACTTTTTCTTAATTTTTATATTCATACTATCAGCTCACACTCTCCCTATTTATATCTTGTTCAAATTTTCAATCGTGAATTTTTATCATATCGTGAATCAAATTTTCAAATTTTTATTCATCCACTCAAGGTCAAAAACATTTTTTTAAACTTGTATGGATGACACTTGATGTTAATACAGTTTTTTTTTAAGATAATAATTCATTAATTAAATTTAATTGGTGAAAATGCAGTTTAGCCCAAACACTTGGCATGATTTCCAAAACTACCATACATTACTATTTTTTTCGGCTGAAAGTTAGGTCTGCGAAGCGGACCATCGTTAGATACATTTGGCAAAATACCACCAAATATTTCCTGTTGCCAAGGGTGGTTGAGCTAAATTGCATTCCAAGTATTTAATTAATTACTATTGCCACTTAATATTGGGATTCTGTCATATGTATATACATATTTATATTAAATATAATTATTTAATAAAAAGTAACTAAAATAAGATATTTCCTTGTTGACCTAAGTAGGAATTGGCTTTAATTTTTTTTTTTACATTACTTGTTTCTGTGATGGCCACACCCAGCTGGAGTGTCTACAAAATAAGGGCAGTTGCAATACTAAGGAAGATAGATCGGGAAATCTTTTGGAGCCGGTTGGCATTGGCCGAGGGAATTTGTCGTGGAATTTGTTGAAATTGGCTTTGGGCCACTAAAAATTTGGGGAGCAGAACGTTGCTGATACACTGTGACTGACTTTAAAAGTTCTGCTTTTGTTTCTGTATCTGTGACGCTTATCTGTACTAGTTCTTTGTTTACTATTTATATTGTAATTATGTTAAAGGTTTGTTACCTGCTTGTATTAGTGCCTTGAATATTTGTGAATAAAGCGTCATTTGTCTTAATCATTCGCAGGTGACTGAATTCACTCCTAATAACTACTTGCTAATGGAGTACTTTTGTAATAATTTTAACCACATAATAAAAGAAAAAAACTAATAAAATATTAAAAAATAGAATAATGGTTTTGTTTGGCAATACAAATAAATTATGAAACAAAACTTTTTTTTTTACATCAGAATAATATTTTTGTTGAAATGCACTGGTGTGCAAAACTTAATCAATAACTGTTTTTTTCGCCATAACTGCACGAGAAGTCATCTAAGAGACATCAAATTCATTAATGAGCATTTTGTACTTAAACGATGACTGACAAAAGCACTCTTTCGCAAAAATGAATATAATGCCTATGGTATGGAATCAAATAAATAATACTCATAGTATCTTTACACAAAATTGTCCATTCAAAAGGAGGAACAACAAGCAGATGTTCCTTATTATGAGATATGCGCTCCTATTACTGTAGTTGTTACTTCGCACTGTCTCTCCATATTCAGCACCCGATTGTCCAACAGTTCTTGGTTTAAGAGTGCCTATTCCTCAATTAGTAGTTATTGGGTGTTCCTCGGAAGATGTAATCGATCCGCAAAGCGTCTCTCTAAAGCATCCTACACATGTTCTATGGGATTGAAATCAGGGGAGAATGTTGGTCAATAAATTCGAGTGAAATATTCACTTACCAGTAGCTTCTGATAATCATCAGTCTGGAGTAACCATGCATTTTCATCCATAAAAGCAAAGTCTGGTCTAATAGCACCTCGGAAGAGACTCACATGGGGGAGGATCACTTCCTTACGATAGCTAACTTCGGTTTTAGATCCTGTGTCGAAAAAGTGGAGCTCAACCGCCCGTTCAGCATAATGCCTCTCCAGGTGACAATTCCAGCATCACCGTAACGGTCTCTTTCCCTGATGTTACTAGAATGAAACCATGTCCTGACATCTATCCTGACATTGAGAATCACTTGCGGCACTGAAACGAATCTCATTCCTAAAAAAGATATGAATCCATTGATGAGATGTACATTTTTGTGCTCCTTACACCCCTCTTTATGGTGCCGTCGATGGCCAACTTTCAAAGAGATGTAGCGTTCAGGACGATGGGTAAATAAGCCGTCTTTTGGTAGGCTCCTGACAGCAGTTATACACTTATACCTCGATACTTGTCGCCTTGTTGCTGTACACAGAGCCTGCGCAATTGCACTTGCTGAAATGGTATCGGGCTGAAGGATGATATATCGGTCATCCGCTGCAGTTGCTTTCCTAGAACGGCCACCACCAACCATTCTGACACTTGTACCTATGGTTTGGAAGGCGTTTCAAGAGCACAACGACACTTTTGTTAATTACAAACTTTTGAGCTACACTATTGAAACTACGCCCCTCCTCCAGCTTTCTGATCATTCTTCCACGTGCGAAGTCACCCAATTGATTTCTTCTAGCCATGTTTCAAGAAAGAACTCACGTGAACTTGCAGCGAATGTCTCTAATTGCATTTCTGTTTTTCTTTTTATTGTATTCTTGATCGGTGCTCACCCACCTCACCCGTTATGCGTACACTCACTACGCCTATGACGTTTTGTTCCTGACATTTGCATACGCATCACCTTTCTATTAAATTACATGTTCATTATACTGATCAGAATAACTTTTTTCTGCAATTTCAGGACTATATGCAATTTATATTGTTTTTTATTTTTTTCACACTAGTTTATGTACTTTAGTCTATCCGTTTCTCTATATCTCTTTACAAAAGAAACTGCTTTTGTAAATGTTCTCTCATTTGACAAGACTGGAATTTTCCAATTATAAAACTTTCACATAGTAATGGGCTACGGTAGCCAGATCGCTATTGTGGCATGCTCGCAAATTGTGTTGTTTCCATCCAGTTGTGGATTCTGGCCATCTGAGTCCATTTTTTTGCTCTCAATTCTACAAAGAAGTAATTTAAGGCATTTAAAAATAATAAAGCTTCTTGTTTAATATTTAATACTAGAGTCTTTCATTAAGTCCTTAGAAAAAGATAGAAAATAAATTATTGTAGATTTTTTTTTATTTTTCAACGTAATCTCCTTTACCCTTTTATTTTTGAACGTAATCTCCTTTTCCAAGCAATTCTCTAACCATTTTAAACATTCTAAAATATTATATTTCTGAAGGTCCTGAAAATAAGTTTTCTGTTTGAATTATGATAAGAAAATCTGTTTGGACAATGACCGCTTTGTATGATGCAAACCATTGTGCACCTAGCTACATTTTGGAAATTTGGAATCAGATAAAGCTACTGAGGCCATATCGATTGGATATAGAGGTTTTTGTAATAATTCGAACTTTAAATCCTTGACTTTGCTCAATCAACTCATTCCTTGCTCAAACTGTGCAATAATGACATATAATTCTCTTCAGTTATTGTTTTTCCTTTTTCAAAGTAATCAGTGTAGATGATGATTCAGCGTGCATCCCAAAAAATCGTGGTCATCGTCTTCCTGGATGATTTTACCATCTTTGATTTCTTCGACGCCTATGCGCCTTCAAACACCAACTGTTCTAACTTTTCCCTTGACTGAAGCGTAGTTAGTGTATCCAGGTCTGGTCACACTTTTCGACGCAAAACCTTGTTAGCGTTTTGATGATAGGGCGCCTAGTCGTCACAAGGTCTAATCATATTATGTAACAAATTATTTAATTTAATAACAGTCTGCAGCTTCAGCTCGGCTAATCAGTACACTATTGCCATTTCCCGACAAAACCAGCTCTCCTTCGAAACAAAACAAGTAAGTTACCAACGTGCTACAGGTAAATACTAGGTAGATGGCGAGTAGTAGCATAAAAAATGATTATTTTACATAGAAAATATATTAATAAAGACGAAACTACAAAGCAGTGGCAGATTCCAAGCCTTACAAAAATATTAATATTAATAACGTGAATGCTTTGGTCACATTGAGAAGCGAATGGGGACACGATTGCTAGCTCTGAAACTGAAATTGAAAGGCATAAAGTTTTAAGATAAAAAAAAATCTTAGGGTATCCGTATTAGATTCACAGACGTGGAAATAGACAAAATGGAAAGGTACTGAGGTTTGGCCATTATAAACAACTCGGGAAACTTTTCCTCCATGAAGAAAGCTATATGAACTAATTTTTTTCATAAACTTTCAACAGATGCTGATCTACAACAAGGTCTTTGCCTCTCAGTTGAGGCCTCATGGTGTGGATAAAATCAGGTCGTAATTAGTGGGGAGGAATATAAACACAAACATAACTAAACTGTTGCTGTTATAAATTGTATTGAAAACTATTTAGAGAGTTGTCAAGTCCTGAACTACTCTAGATGTCTACATATCTAAACTCCAAATTGTAATGAAAGTTTAAATAGCATCATCTGGTCCATAATTTATAAAAAGGTTAATGCACAGTTAGGGAATTTAAAAACTGGAGTGTATGAATCAATACCTCTATTTAATCAAGGATTCTTTAGAAAATTTAAAGTTTTAAATTTATTAAATGTTCAATAAATAGATTTTATAGATGTCGAGCATTGAAAGAAGCAGATCATGTTCAAATGAGGAAAGTAGGAAAGGCGATTTTACAAAGAGCCAAAGAAGCTAGAATTAAAAAAAAAAGACAATTAAAATATAGACAAGAAGATGATTTAGCAGTTGATCGAAGCAATCCATGTTATGATACTGGTATACATTAGTAAATGATAAGTTTTTACTTTAAAATATTTTTTCTTAACAGTGTAAATTTGAACACAAAAGGAACATATTTAAGAAACCTACTTATCTTACAGCTTTGAAACTTGGTGCATGTATTACTACTACACAATGGAATAATTTAGTGAGACATTAAGTCAAAATAATTATTCAAAAAAAAATTTAGAGTTTGAAATATAGACAAATTTTCTTTTTTTTTTTTTTTAACTTTTCATATGTTACTCCACATAATCATTTAAAGAAAACCAATTAAAATTTCAAAAAAGCTCTCATTAAAATAATAATAACACAAAATTAGTTTATTTGGTTGTAGAGTTTCTAATTTGAACACAAAAAAATTGGTAACTCTATAACCAGACAATTTTTTAAAAATGTTCCTTAAACTTGGTCATTTTTAACATTGAGGAGATAGGGAAAGTTATAAGAGAAGTGACCCCCTTCACTATTTGTCCTGGCAAAAAACAACTAAAGAAATAATTCGCACCTATAATTAAATCAATCTTTTTCGTAAATAGAAATTTAGGGTTGGCAAGCATGGTTGAATATAAATAATTTAAATCCTTCACATTGACATGCTCTGACGGTAAATTACACATTAACTTCTTTAAAATAAATGCATCTATCAGAAAACATTTTTTTATTATCTGATTCGTATTTGAGAGCTATATTTATACTAACTGAGCCCTGAGTCACAGCTGCTTCAGAAAATCGCAGCCCTTTGACATCAATGCCAGCTTTAGATCTTCTTATACGTAGATTTTTTACTAACGACTCGGAAATGTAAGTCGCTTCGGAACCGTTATCTAATAGAACGGCGCAATTATGACTTTGACCCAACAAATCAAAATCAGTAACCATTGCAGTTCGTAGAAACGAAATGCTTTGATGTTGGACTGTGCAACAAGACAAATAAACGGATTCATTTTCTCTTGGAGAATGTTTGTTTATGATAGAAGAATTTGGAATTACATTTTTTATTACATTATAGTCTTCATGAACTAAAATATAATGTCATTTATATTACACATTTTACTTATTACTTGAGAAGGACAGTTCTTTACCTAATGTTGTCCAAAGCAATTAAAGCACAATAAGTCTTTGCGAATCATATTTTTTCTTGATCCATTATCTAAACATTTAAATTTATAACATTTGGTGAATTTTTGAGAACCGTGATAGTTAATACATTTTTCAAAGATAACATATTCGTTGAAGTAGAATCGTGAACTTTGAAATAACTTTCAATTTCCATATTATTAAGTACTTCTAATGAAATACATCTAGAATTTAAGAATTCAAGTAAATAAATTTAATGATGAAATTCGTCATCGGTTGTTATCTTAACCCACAACTGACACGTCTTAGAATAAAGTTTTTGTAATAGCAGATAAATTACCCAAACGTTTCTGGATGTAGCAATTTCTTTGAGTGATTTTAATAGCTATCGTAGAGAAACACAATTCGCATGAGATACGGTGAGCTTCTCAAGAAATGTTTTGGAAAATGATGCAACAATTTTATTTCTTCTGTCTAACCGAATCAATAATTTGTTCTATACCTCTTCATCTGTTGTCTCAGAAATAAGAATATGTTTTATAATAGATGCAGATTCTTTCGCTAAAAGACCTATAAAGTACTGAAATTTCTGAACATTTTTAAGTGATTTATTGCTGTGCACTGTAGCTAAATATAAATTCTTAAGAGTTAATCAATCGTATACTTTTGCACTATATTGAGGAATGTTTAAGCGGGGAAGCTTGAAGTTGTTTATACTGCATTTCTCAGAGGTTATGAAAGAAGAATTAAAAAATGATGAGCTGTTCAATGCGTAAGAAGCGCTTTGATATTTTGCTTTAATATCAAAATATTTGTCTCCGAATTTTTCGATTTTAGATTGTTCTTTAAGTAACGCAGTATCATACTGATCAAACTCTTTAAGAATTCGGATTAGTAAAGTAAAGGTAATTCGAATTGATTTAAATGTTCCGAGAAAGCGTTAATAATACGAGTGAGAGCCGAATTCACACGATATTTCATTCTCTTAACAGCAGCTTCCTCAATTAATGAAAACTTAAGTAAAAAAAAAATACAAAGGACTTTCATTTATCTTTCAAATGCATATATAATATTACACCTCACCTGGGAAACCATATAGTCAGCACAAGGAATAACCAAATTTTGTAGTAAGCAATTTATTTTACCAACAGTCTACAGTTTCAGTGCCGCGAACCAGTACATTTATGGCGTCTCCCGCCAAACTCATTTCTCCTTCCAAACGAAACAAGTAAGTTACCAACACGCTACAGATAAATACTGGGTAGATGGCGTGAAGTAGCACAAGAAATAATTATTTTGCACAGATTATGTATAAATAAAGACGAGACAGGAATTGAACATACAAAATGACAGTTAATAATAAAAATACAATTGATTTAGATATAAGATAAATATATAGTGTTGGTGTTTGATATGAGAACGTTAAGATTTTATGCAACGTACAAGCCAATAAAAGTAATAAAAATTGATTAAACAATTACGAACAGTGCCAAAATAGCCTCTGAGTGGACATTACGATTGCGTTTATTTTCCATTGATAGTAAACGCTGCAGCCATCATATAAATGTTACTTTTACCATTACAATTTCGTGCAAAACTGAATACATTGTACCTTGAAATATGCCAGTAGTCTCAATTATTTTTCTCACTTTGATTCGTCGATCACTCAAACCCATATGGTGGATTTTGTCAGTCATTCCCGGAGTAGTCACTTTCACAGGATGTCCAGAACAACATTCATCTTTTGTAGTTGTACGGTCACGTTTAAACTCTACCTAATTATAATTATAAGCAATTGCAAAATAAGATCTACCATGGACGTCATTTATCTCAACTTTGATTAATATAGGTTTTAAGCTTTTTAAATGCAAATGTTTAATCACTCCTCGAAAAACTCACTTTTTCCCCCATTTTTCTAAACAAACATATGTTTCTTGCTCCAATCGATAAGAAAATTAAAACTATGTGATGGAAATAACTGATACAGAAAGCAGTCTAGTGAGTCATGATGTTTACAAGAAAAAACCCATAATCTATGCTAAGAGGGACACTTCTTTGAATTTCTAAGGAATTATTGAAGGACATTTCTATTAGAAATATTTACAAATTTTAGTATGATAAGAATCCATCCAGAACATTTTACATTCAGTCATTGCAGATTATTAGCCTATCAAAATTGTCATCTAATAAATATGCTAAATAATTTCATAATTTATAAAAAAATATTTTACCTATCTTATTTGCATGAGGGAAAGAATAAACAATGGAGAGAAAACAAATTATACGAGAAAGAATAGTTTTTTATTGTACCTTAGAGATCATGCATTGAAAACACTATTGATTTACATTAAACTCATTAATTAACAATTAAATAATATTTATGTTCATAAGAAATAGTTTAAAAGGATAAATCCTTACTATTGGGGCAACCTAACAACGAAAAAAGAGGAATTTCACAGGAATATACTCTTAAAATCCGTAAACAAAAATTAATTCCTTTTCCATTAAAGACGATTGGCTTTTTAATGGTTTCTATGTTTGAAAATGTTATTTATTGAAAAATCAATTATCTTCTTTACTTCACCCAAGTACTATGCCTGCTTGCGATATTATTTGAAAATAGTTCAATAAAAATATCGCTGTTAATCAATAAAAATAATATTTTCGACAGCGATATTTAATAAAAATATGGCTTTTTAAAATGTGACTATAAATTTAATTATAGCTCTATTTTGGGGGAATATTTTTTGTTATATCCGAATATCATGCAATAAATTTCTGATAATTTTAAAATACACGCAAAAGGGGCAAACACTTAAAAAGAAAGTCATTTCATTTATTTGAACATAAATTTGTTTTGATACTTTTATCCTTCTTATATTTAAGTATTCTCCAATATATATATATATATAT
>BMAW01004836.1:11450-47255 GCA_019974015.1 Nephila pilipes | reverse complement strand
ATATAAATTGAAGTGTTGTGAAAAGGCTGAGAAGGAATGAAAAGTCAAGAGATGATTATGATAAAAAGAAACAGTTACGGTAATAAGAAGCATCTGCGCAAAAGTCCTCCGTCAAGAATAGTTGATTTTCTGATATGACAATTCAGCGCTATCAGATAGATTGAACATTTAAAGCAGTCGCATCGTATTCCAGCAAGCGTATTCTTTGATATATTGTAGAAGTTGTGTCTACTCACAGATAGAGATATTAAGCAGTATGAGAGCATACTCTCTTTAAGGAATAGTAAAAACTATATTAGAAGTAAATGGCTAATTTAATTGCTTTGCTTGTGCTAGAATATTTTGAATTTGAGATCTTGTGATTAGAGTAAAATTTAAGATAACAGATAATAGGATTTCATAATGTACTTGATTAATTTCAATTTGGGAATACGGTTTTTGTCCAATGTAAATCATTATTTAAACTCAAAGATTTCCTTTATGTTAAATTATTTTTGACAAATGATAAGTAACAACAGAAAAAAAAATTAAATAACAGGATAATTCTATAATTATTAAGTTAACTGTTAATAAAATGCTTTACTTGATTACTTGTTCAAGGAATTATTAATTAATGTTTGAAGATTCGAGGCCCAGTAAATATCATCTCTATCTGAAAGTAATATGTTTCAGGCTTGTAACACTGATTTTGTTACAAACTCTTAATGTATTCATAATGCTATTAAAAGGGATATAAAAATTTAAATATTTGCACTAAATTTTTAATTATTATATTCTGACCTTATATTTATATGATACTTATTTGCAACTTTATTATTTTTCATAATTTACGAATTGTTTTATACAAGGATTATACTAGTATATGCTAATTTTTTCAGAACCGATATGTTTATAGTTATGAAAAAAGAAATAGAAAAGCTTAAAATGATTAATTCACACTTTCAAATGGTAGGTTGTTTTTCTGTTAAATTAGTCAAATTAATTCTAAAATCAAGGACAAATTAATATTTAGAGGGCGAAAGTATCCATATTTAATCATCTTGAATGCATTTGCTGTAATTTTATTGATTTTTTTCTTTCATTACTAAAGCTAAAGTAATAAATAATCACTAGATTGTCTAACAAAAGACATCATAAAATGCATTATTTTATAAGTTAATGTGTTTGTGTAATATCTTAATGCAACCGTGATCCTTTATTAATTTTCCGATATTTAATAGAAATAGTTTCCAGGAATATGTGAGTTTTTTTTTTGGTTTTTTCTTGAGTCATTTATAGATAAAATGAAACTTGTTATAGATAATTGAAAATAAGTGAGGATAATTTATGATAGTGATGGTTGTATTACTTTAGTTAATAGACTCGACATCAATATTTTATTGTTTTAATTGTCTGAAATGAAGATTTACCGAGAAGATGTTTACCGTTTCATTTTCGTATATAATTAAGTTCAGTTGTTTATTTTCGTTTAAGAAATATTACCTGGAACTCTCTCGCTTGCTACACTATATAGCTTTAACAATAAATATTTTTATTTTGTGGCCATATGAATTTTAAAAAAAACCAATAGTTTACTTAATGACATGCTTTTAAATTTACTTTTTTATAAAATTTAATTGTTTTAAAAGTGTTTTCAACCTGTTGTGAAGGCATAATGAAGTCCACAATTAGTATTTCTTCATGTCAAGAAGCGTGCTAGTGCTATCGTCATAATATTTATTTATTTTTCTTTCTATGTATAGTGTATTGTGTATTTCATCCTATACACATGATATTCAAAAGGAATCCTCTGATTTCAAAATGCTTTATTTTTATGAATAAACGAAGCAGATCTACGAGTATGAGTAAAACATAAATGTAAAGGAAGAAAAAGGAGGTCTCTTTTACAAGTACTCGATATAACTTCCTTTACTTACAAGCATAATATGAATCCCATATGTTAATTTCTTCCGAAAAGTTGTAAAGAGTCAAAGGTAATTGATTATATAACAGCAATTGTTTTACTTCACATAACAATGCGGGCAGTGGTGGAGCATACATTTTAACTTTTACAAAGTCGCCAGAGAAGAAATCACATGGGACCATATCAGGTGACTTAGGAGGCCAGCTGTGTAATATTATGTCATCTGGTTCACTGAGACCGACCCAACTGCATGGTAGCTCATTGAAAGCTTCTGATACTACTTTCTTGAAATAGATTAACGAGTGGAATCTAATGTTTACAACATAAAACTTTCAAATTTTTCCCACTTTTTTTTTGTATTACTTATCATTTTGTGTAGTTTATTTTTTTAAAATATAGAATTCGGTGATTGCATGCTTCATACTTAATAATTTTGTGCTTCAATACAAGATAAATTTTAAAATCGTATAATAAAGTCAAAATAAAGTAGAAAATTTCAAGTGAATATTTATTATTTTGAACCATTTTGTTGAATATTTAGGAACTTGAGTATAGAGTATAATGGATTATATGCGCCTTCACACACATTTCAAAATAAATTCAAAAGTTAAATTTTTTTATATCAGCATGATAAAATGTTAAGAATAATAAATTTAATTCAATGGGAAAAGCAACAAATAAGGAAAAACTAAAACAAAACAAAAAAAAATATCTTTAAAATTGGAAATAAGTGTGACTATTAATTTGAAAACATAAAATAATTTAGGGAAAAACAGTAAAACACTCCTTAAAAGTTATCTCTGCTTCTTTTCCTAGTATAACTAGTACATTTTCTCTGAAATTAAAGATATATATAATAAACATTTTTATGAAATAATTAAATTGTAGGTAAGAAATATTAAGATAAGCACTAAGACATTTTATCACAAAACTTTTATAATATGTCCCACAAGTGCACTTAAAATAAAACAACACTCCAAGTAAGATAAACGGTTATACTTGGTTATAAATCTTGGAAATTATTTTCTATATACTAAATGTTTTTTAATTGTAATAAAACTGGTTATCTTTAAATTATATGATGGTTATCTTTAAATTATATAAATACCATCCAACGCAAGGTAAGATTAGATTTTAACAAAAGTTCATAAAGTAACTTAAAGAATTTTTCCGCGGAACGAAAACTTTATCCTAAAGAATCAATACCTAATCAGAAAGAATACATTTAAAAATCTGACTATTAGTGTGTTAAAACAAGTAATAAGGTGTTTATTCTCGAATAAAAGAATTTTTTCCTTACATAGTGTCAGAAGAATTTCCCTATCTCAAGCAAAATCATTGAAAATTCTATTCCCATTTATACATCCAAAGGGATGAGTAATTATTTTCAGGAAAAGTCAGAATAAAAATTAATTTCTAATACAGAACATAGTTACAAAAAACTTTTTCTGCTCAAATTTATTATTTTTCTCTGAAATTAGAATATGAAGGAAACATTTTTGAATAAATTTCTAAATTGAAATTTTCACTGAGTTTCAGATTTTTTTTGTTTGCCTATGTTTGGAATATTTTGAATTCCTAGGGAAATATTTATCTTAAATCTTGATTTTTAGGTGCTTAAAAGAGGGATCTAGATTAAGAAAAAGAGTTTTTATGAAAACATTACATTTTTTGGAAGCAAAATTCGAGAAATATAGAATTATATGAGTATTCTAATTAAAATTGAACAGATGCTACCTTTTTCTTCAAAATGAAAAATAGTATGATTGAAAACAATCTTAAAGAAAAGGATTTCTTTTTAATTCTAATTCTGACAGAATTTTTGAAAAATAAATTATATACCTAAAAAGGTATTGGATTTCACAAATATCATTTGAAAATTGATTCACCAACTGAAATAGTGGTACGAAAAATATTATAAGATTCTAAGCAAAAAAGCTAGTAAATTCCAATGAAATGTATTAATAGGTATTTGAGATAATTATATTTATAGAACGTTATATGGGATCATATTCGTTGAAATAAATTACAATTTTTAATGCAATTAAAATAAGATATTTTTAATTGTATTCCATTTGATACCGCTTAATTAAACAAATGAACCAGCAGATAAAAAATTGATTTAAAGATAAATATTAGTCATTCCTCTGTAAAAAACATTTTATCACATACATCTTAATTCACTTCATCCGTAGAAAAAAATATGATCACTTGACAAGTAATTTTTCATTTAGAAGTTTCAAACATGAATAAAAATAATGTGCATTAATAACTACAAAATTACGTAAATGATTTATTTCCTATAACTATTTACTTAGAAACATTGATATGAATAGCTCTGGAGATGGAACTGTGATATGTATCATAGTAAGCCCATGAACATGAGGAAAACAATGAATCACTGCTGTAAGGTCTGTGGAATGGCGTGTATTAACTAATATATCTACGTTTGCCTTATTAGGAGCAATTTGTATTTATCGGAAATCATACTTAGTGAAAATTAAACAGATTCTTATGTGAAATATTTTAGTTTCATTGAGAAAATAAACAAAACATTTAAGCATATAAAGTCTATTTGGATATAAAAACCATCTGCTCTATATTTATACGTAGAAAACAAACAGTTTTCCTTTAAGTAAATATGCATTTTATTTCCCATAAAAGATATTGGTTAAAATGAAAAATATTTGTTAGTTGAAATTTATTTTACTTTTAATCATTTACAAAAGAAAGCAGATAAACTTTGAAGATGACTTTTACTGAAAGCAACAATATCATGAAATAAAAAAAGAGCTAGTGAAGTAATAATAATTAATAATAATAAACTCCTATGTTTCTAACATATTTTTCCGTCACGACATCTTTCATACAGCAAGCACAAAATTTGAATACAACATGTCGGTAGCTAAAAAAAAATTGGTTTATTTGAAGCAACATTCAAAGATGGTAGAGCAAATTTTTGTAGCTTAAGCCACTTAAACCTTCCTCACTGCAAACACCATCAATTACATAACAAGTGATTGCGCATCAAATTTATACAAACACGTATTGTCTGACATTGAAATTGCATCAAAAAGTTCTGGTCGTATTGAAAATAAAGTTATTGACAACAATTAATTTGTTCCTACTTCTTTTCAGATGACTTCGGAAGCCATGAAAAGTGATCATTTAATGGTCTCGAATTTCAGCGTTCGATAGACATATTTATCGTATTTTACGATTCTCTTAAATGATTTTTAGATTCCTGAAATATAGATAATTGGGTGGAAGGGAGAGACGTAATAGCATCAGATTCTCTATCAGAGTTATTCGAATCAAGTTTAGATGAAAATGTTTCAGAATACCTGCCCCCATTTATAAAGGATATATAACTGAAGTCAGTTGAACTGGGAGGTTCAGTGATAAATGCATGCCAACCTGCTACAACAGTTGATATACGAGAACTGTTTTTTTTTTCAACCTCCGATCGCACACTATGAAGACCAGGAATGTGGCAGCTAGCTGATGTGCACAGTAGGCTACTGCGCATCTCCCCATATACACGCTTTGTCATTGCCGAGTCCAACACACCTTTTCTTGTTGAACTGCAGTCATGTAAACATGGTTGTCTCTATTGATTCTCCCGCCAAGTGTGAATTGCGAAGTGTTATTCGTTTCTTGCAGGCAAAAGGGAATAGTGCAATGGAAATTCATCAAAGAATGAGTCGAGTATATGGACACAGCTTTATGAGTGATGGTGTTGATCGTGAATGATGTCGAAAGTTTAAAGCTGGCCGAACTGCTTCTCCAACCAAACGGCTTATTGATCAATTTAAATGAGACATTTTCGAACATCCACAATATAGTCCCGACCTAGCACCAAGGGATTTTCATCTTTTTCCTGAATTGAAGAAGTGGCTTGGGGTCAGCGCTTCCAAACTGACCAGGAGCTCAAAGAAACGGTCAGAACTCAACTCAATTCATTGGCGGCAATATTTTATGAAGAGAGTATTGCAAAACTTGTTCACAGATATGACAAATACCTCAATCATTAAGGTGATTATGTGAGAAGTAATCTTTGTTGTACATTATTTTGGTAGTAAATTATTTTTTTTTATATTCACCCGTCTTTTTATTATAACCAATCGGAGGTTGGAAAAAAAGCAGACCTCGTACATTTTGCAAAACATTTTTCAGAAATCGATAGCATCGACAGCTAAAGAAGAGATACCTATTTACAAGAATTTGTAAGACTTGCAGCAGGAAATCAAAGGTAGAAAAAGGGGGGAAATTCAGGTTGGTTGGTTTTACAAACGTCCCACTAGAAGCAGCACGAGGGCTATTGACGATGAACCTCGTAATTCTAAACCTCGGTCAAGTGACAAGGAAGGCTCCTGAGCTTCCACATTCCTCTCCTAACTTAAATACCACGCAAATAGGAGGACATTAAACTGCAACAGAATCATCATCAGCCCCCACTGCACAGAGTGTCTTCAGTGGCATCAAGGCTCAAACCTACGATTCGACGTAAAAATTACTATCAAATTTTTTATGTTCAAACATGGGAGGGCAAAGTATATTTTTTACTTCTGTCAACAAATTAGACGCTTTTCATGACATTCTGTTTCATGTTTATAGAAATATAATAAACTTGTAATATTTATTTATTTTTTGATTTTCCCCTTCGATTAATTTCTGGAATGAACGTTTCTGGAATATATTTTAACAACACTGACATTAATGACTGATCCATCGTATCTTTTGTAACACCTTAGGCTTCCAAATTCCGAACTGTAGTTTCGAATTCACCATATAGCTTTCATACAGCCTTAGCATTATTTTAACTCTTTATCGATTTTTTTCTAGGTATCCCACTACATTCGAAGCAACTTTTTTTAAAAAATGTCATTTAATAAATTTTCACTACATAATTATAAAAGTTATGACTCAAAATAATGAAAAAAGGCCAAAAATACTACATTTAATTAACAAAATTTAATAAATTAAGGAATTTAAGCAGAAATTTAATGAAATTTGACCCAAACTCCAAACGCTCCGTAAAAAATTCTACTTCATTAATTTAAATATAATTTTTATGATACACATCTATGACATAGTTTAATACAAGGAACTAAAATCTAAGAAATTTTTTTAAATCTGGAAAAGTTATGGCTTATCGTGATAATTTCATTAAATTTTTACAAAAAAAAATATTTGCCGATACCATCAAACAAAAACACCTTTAAATTAAAAAAAAAATATCAGTTCTAAGACATAATCCTTAGTATATAGGCTTAACAATATTAAGAATAATAAACAGTTCAAATTTTACATAGATATCTCAATTACAATTTGTACAATTATGTTTAGAATAAGCAACATTTTTAAAAAATCATGTTTTCCAGGAAAAGCAGTTACAGTTTACTTTTGTATTTTACAACAAAATTAAAAAAGCACAAACATTTAAAATGCACCACATTTATAAGTCACACCCTCTTTCTTCTCATGTGCAACACTTTTTATCTATCTTGATGCCCGATTTTTTTTTCTGGCCTGTTTAGTTTCAGGCAAAGAATGACGTTTCGAATTATGGATGCGATTGTCATCTATAATATATAATTGTTTCAGTGTATAATGGCCTGGAATTATTTCTAATTCCTCTAAAATTTTATTAATCCATAAAATCCATCATTAAATAGATAACTGCTAAGTATGATCCTAGATGTAAAGTTTGTGTTGCAACGACATTTTTCGGTATTACCGATCATAAGACATTATTGAATAAGGCCATGTAGACATTTAATGAGCAATTTTTGGACGCATAGCTTCATGTATACAGGCTTAATAATATTTATTATATTTGGATGTAGACCCATACTGGTATCCTTGTAAGGTTTTCCCGAAGCAATGGCTCGTTTATATTTGCACCAACTGTCCACACCTTTAGGACATTGCCCATGCATTGGTTTCCCCTTACTTGAACAACAGTGGGCAAATTCAGCAATAGTGGCCCTTTGCATATTGGATAAACTTCCTACATTGGACCTGATAGTTGTTCCATAATAGTTTTGTAGTTTGTTGATAAAATTATCTGTCAGTTTTCCCTTACCGCCAAGTCCTTTTCTGTTAGCTTTTAATTTGCGAAGGTGCGCTCCAACTCTATTTTGAATATGCCCGATGCACTCAAGCTTTATCACAGATTCCTTGGCCATAAATATCTCGAACTGCATTAAATCCCATCGAGTCTCCGTAGTAATCGGTGTATCGAAGTGAACGTAAACTTTCAGAACGTTCAAAAACACGATAAAACCCGACAACTTCCATGTTACTCGATGATCCACTGTGATTTGCACAAGAATGATTGGGTTTACGTTGAGGCAAGACCGAGATACTTTTGTACTTATTACAAATTCTGCAGAACTGTGACATGATTTCAACATCAAGAATTTTTCCAGTTAAAACTGGAATTGCATTCGCAACATCATTAAATGATGGGTAGTCTCGGCGATGCCATGTTCCATCGAGAGACACTCCACATTCCGTGAATTTGTTAATTGATTTTTGCGTTATAATAACAGCTTCTGTTGCCACATTCATTGAACATTTAGCTACAGATGCAGCATCATGAAGAATTTTTTTTTCTTGTTGTCTAAATGACATGTTAGGCATAAAGGGCATATTCAAAGTTACAGCAATTTTTTCCCAGCTGTATACCCTTTTCCAATAAGTCGAAGCGTATACACAAATCTAGTATTTACTTCATTGTTTAATTTGTTCTTTTTAAATGTGCAAAATCCAAAAGAAAAGGGACAATTTTCACAGTATAAAGTCAGATTTGAAGAGAGACCAAATTTGGAATCTTTAACCAATTTCAATTTATTTTGGAGACATGATGGGCACAATAGAAAAGTAAAAGCACTGATTAATATCTCTAAAGCTATTATACGATAGCCAGACAATGTTTCCCCCTTCATTTGGTTTTCATCAATCATACGTCGATCAAGTTTTTTATCACTTGCAGAAACGGTAACAATTACATCAGAGTCAACTTTCTTATTTACAGTGTATTGATTACCGTGGAATTCACGCTTCTTATTACGATTAGAACTTGATCCTCACATTTTAAAAATCAAAAAGAGTACTTTGTCTAATAATATTTCAGAAATAAAACAATAATTAATAAATAACAAAAGATTTACGGTGTAATTCAAATAGCTTATAAGAGCAATTTCGAATTGACTTCCAAAAGCGAGATGTAAACAATATGAGATGTTTGCCTATTGCCATTCTTTTTCGCAGAAATTCAAGAAAAATAATGTGAAATTTTGCGGCTTGCTTATCGAACATTTCATTAAAATTATAACTGTAAAATTTCATACTATTTTGCATAAATTACTCTGAAATTATGAAGAATCATCAACTTTCGGTCATTGAAATGGTCTTAAAGTCGTACTTCCGGTTTTTTGACAGCTATGATGTATTTTTTTAAATCGTTATAATTTCATTTCTACTTATCCTAGACTCAAAACAAAAACAGTTTTAGAAAGCTAATGAGTTGAGTTTTAAAATGGTAAAATAAAAAAAAAAATTTGTAAATTTTGGCCGAAAATCATGTTTTAAGCGTAGTCAGTCCCCAGCTTATTCACCCCTCAGGGGGCTCATCTACCTGAGATGAGTACGGGCTTCACAACCCCGAGGTACCTCAGTGATCTTTGTTTTCCTCTTCTTCTCCCCCCTCTTTTTTTTCCTGTCATGTGTTTTGCTTTGGGGGTTTTCCGCTTGATATTTCGTGATATCGGGCGGAAAATAGTTTAAACTAACTTTAATTTATTTCTCATTAGTGATAACTCTTGTGTTTAAAAAAAAATATAAAAATAAAAAAAAATGAATAAAAGTATTTAAAAATAAAAAAATAAAAATATTTGTGGTGTCTCTACTAAAACACTAAAAGGCCGGCGGCGTATCAATGCCGATTTCCTGCATGCCTAGCTCTGGCAATACGGGGCCCCAGTACCCCTCATGCGGAGGTACCTAGTGGGAGACCGCATGGGCGTGATTGGAAAAGGCCCTGGTTAGGGAAGGGTGTGCGAGGAGAGGAGTTGCGTGCGCCGTCGGTGACAGTTTTGGAATGTCATCCTTAAAATGTTCCCAGAGGGAGAGCCTTGGTTGCGTGTGGCTGGATGGTGTGACCTCCCTCCCATTGCGAGAAATCCTCCTTGGCTTCGGCCTTGGACCTGTGCCTCTGCCTGGGCACGTAATGGGGCAGGTCACATTGTCCGGCTGAAACGAATCTCTCCGTCGGTTACTCGTTTCCGCGTTAGGAAAGGGTGGGGAGATGGGTCTGGCGGGGACCCATCGAACTAGAAGTCTGTCCGTGAATTTTTTTTTTTACTCAAGGCAATATGGTTACAACTAAAGATAATTCGATTTTGGCTCCCAAAGCGACTAACAAATCTAATAGAGCAAATAATAAAACTTGGGCTGATCGTGTAGAACAACACGAATCTAATTTGAATTTAGAGTCAACATCAGACACAGGTATTAAAAATAACAACTTTCGTTTTTTTCTCATTAAAAGAGAAACTGATACTTTTGAAAAAATATCTCCCTTTTTAATACAAAAGGGGATACAAGGAATGGTAGGAACAGTTCAGGAAATAAAGAAACTAAGATCTGGTGACCTTTTAATACAAGTTTGTAATTCCAATCAAGCAAAACTGATTATGAATATGAAGACCTTAGGACCCTATTCTGTGACAACTTCACCGCATAGAAATTTGAACTATTCCCGTGGCGTTGTATCCTCAAGGGATTTGGAAAACGTGTCGGAGGAAGAGATTTTGGAGAATCTGCAGGACCAGCTGGTTTGTGGTGTCCGGAGGATTACGATTAGGAGAGATGGTAAGGTGCTTAACACCCAGCACCTCATCTTGACCTTTTCGACTCCTACCCTGCCACAGACAATTCAGGCCGCATATCTCTGACTCTCCGTCCGACCATATGTTCCAAACCCTCTGAGATGTTTTAATTGCCAACGATATGGCCACTCCAAGAACGCTTGTAGGGGACAGTTGACGTGCGCTCGCTGTACAGCGACAGGACACGATAGCGCTTCCTGTAACGCTGCAGAAAAGTGCGTCAACTGTCAGGGCAACCACCCTGCATACTCTCGTTCTTGCCCTAAATGGGCTGAAGAAAAGGAAATTTCAACGGTGAAGACGCTGCAGAATTTGTCTTATCCCGAGGCTCGCCGTGTAGTTTCTTCCCGTACTCCTGTACAGGGAAAAAGCTACGCTACGGCAACACAGACTGTTAAAGTTTCAAAGTCCACCCAATGTCCTGAACCTCTTCCTACCATTATTAAACCGCAACCTACAAAAAAGACACCACAATCTGACACTAAAGCTCTGCCAACAAAGAAAGAAATAAATATTTTAAAAACCCCTTCCTCAGCAAAGGCTCAACAGACTAGGCCATTAGCCAGGTCTAAAGCTTTGCAGAGGCAAAAATTAAAATCGTCTGCGATGAACAGCATTCCTCGCAAAAAAAAGAGGATCTTTCACTCTCTTGAAAGTGATACGGTGGAGTTCCACCCGTCACCAGAAGATTATGATTCTCTGGGGGTCCTGGAAACAGGACCTTCCACTTCGAGTGCGCCCAATAAATGGCATTTGTTTCCTGGAACTGCCGTGGTTTACGACCCAGACTAGATTATCTCAAATCCATACTATCTACGCACCAACCTGTCTGTGTTGCTCTTCAGGAAACTTTTCTGAAGAGTAATATGACAACCCGTGTGCGTGGATTTCATTGTGTACGACGGGATGTTGATGCAGCTGCATCTTCTTCTGGAGGTGTTTGCATTTTAGCATCCCAGAACTGTCCTCATAACGTCGTTACACTGACCACATCGTTGCAGGCTGTGGCTGTGCGGATCCATACCCGCACTTTAATCACAGTCTGCTGCATTTATCTGCCACCTAACGATGTTGTGTCACAAATGGATTTAGACCAACTAGTCGATCAGTTACCAGCTCCCTTCCTTCTGCTTGGTGATTTTAATGGACACAGCCCTCAGTGGGGGTATGATGGTACAAATTCTCGTGGTCGGCAGATCGAGCGATTGATCTCTGATCACAGTCTCTGTCTGCTGAACACCGACGAGAAGACGTATTTCCATGCTCCCACTAGGACTTTTCATTCCCTTGATCTAGCCATTTGTTCACCGACACTGCTACCGTCGCTGAATTTAGAGGTTCTAAATGATCTCTATAATAGTGATCATTTCCCTCTCCTGATCTCCCAGGTTCATGGTAGTGGGGGGCGATTACGTCCCCCCACTTACCGCTTCAACCGGGCAGATTGGGATATATTCACACGGTTAGCATTTATTACCGGTACAATGGTTCAAGATCGAGATATTAATGACTCTGTCCGCAATGTCACTGCCTCTATCGTGAACGCTGCTGATGCAGCGATACCGAAGAGTGGAACATCACAGAGGAAGATGAGTAAACCATGGTGGAATAAGGAATGTCAATCCTCCTACAGGGAACAAAAGAAATTGTGGGGTATCTTCAGAAGATACCCCACAACTGAAAATCTCATAGCCTTTAAAAGGGCAAGGGCGATTGCTCGCAGAGTAAGGCGACATAGTCAGAGGGAATCTTGGATCAGGTATGTCTCTTCCATCACATCGTCTACCACAAGTCAACAGTTATGGAGAAAGGTAAAAGCTGCAAACTCCCTGTATCGGGAATTTTCCATCCCGATACTGGAAACTGCAAATGCTGTGCATTCTTCACCTGTCGAAGTGGCCAATGTCATTGGCCACTCTTTTGCTAGTGTGTCAAGCTCCGATTCTTACAGCGCTACATTTTTAGCGACTAAGAATCGTTCTGAGCAGACACCTATCAACTTCAGGTGTCGGCAACCACTCCCTTACAACTGTGACTTTGACATGTGGGAATTGAGAAAGGCTCTGTCCTTGGCTAAAAATACCAGTCCAGGCTCTGATGGTATAACATACGATATGCTTCGCCACTTGAGCGAGGATTCACTTGTCAGTCTCCTGTACCTATTCAACCGAATATGGAGGGAGCATGTGTTTCCTAGCCAGTGGCAGGAAGCAATCGTTATTCCTATTCTGAAGCCTGGTAAGGATCCAAAGAACCCTCTCCACTATAGGCCTATCGCTCTGACGAGTTGCCTCTGTAAGACGCTAGAACGTATGGTCAATGCCCGTCTCGTATATCAATTGGAAAAGAATCAATGCATTCCTCCGTTTCAGAGTGGCTTCCGTAAAGGAAGATCCACAGTAGATAACATCCTTCTACTCGAAAGTCAGATTCGTTCTGCTTTCGTACGGAGGAATCATTTGGTTTCTATTTTCTTTGATATCGAAAAGGCATATGACCGTACGTGGCGCTATGGGATTCTGCGCGCTCTTTACGATTATGGTCTGAGAGGCAATTTACCTCTTTTTATTAAAATGTTTTTAATTTTCAGATCATTTAAAGTACGGGTTGGTAATATTTTATCTTCATCTTTTATTCAATTTGAAGGAGTTCCTCAGGGGAGCATTTTGAGCCCCACTCTTTTTATTTGTCACATTTCTCCCATACTTTCTCATTTACAACCTTCAGTTCATGGTTCATTATACGTTGACGATCTGCAGATTTCCTGCGAAGGATCGTCAATGCGTATCATTGAGCGACGACTTCAGACCGCAGTCAATAACCTGGTTACATGGTGTGACGCAAATGGGCATAGTATTTCTCCCAGTAAGAGTAGTTGCGTGCATTTTTGTAGGAAACGGGGCCTCCATCCCGATCCTGACATTCGTATCCGTAATACGTCTATTCCTGTCGTCCCTGACGTCCGCTTCCTCGGAGTAATTTTCGACCGCAAACTCACTTTCCTTCCGCACATTTTATATCTGCGGAGGAAATGTGAGAAATCCCTGAATATCTTGAAGGTGTTATCCAACACCTCTTGGGGAGCGGATCGAACTTCATTACTCCGAATGTATCAGTCGGTGATTCTGTCTCGGATCGACTACGGATGTGTCGTCTACGGATCTGCCTGCAAAACTACCTTGCGGAAACTTGACCCAGTCCACCATAATGCTCTGAGAATCTGCTGTGGTGCGTTCCGAACGTCACCTGTGCAGAGTCTCTATGTCCTCTGTAACCAGCTACCTTTGGCTTTGCGGCGCCTGAAACTGTCACTCTACTATCATTTCAAAATGTCTTCTCTGCCATCTCATCCATCTCAAAACATTAATACCAGCCCGTCTTTAAGGAGACTGTATAGTGCTCGTCCTTCCTTCATCCATCCTTTTTCTGAGAGGGTGAAGGTATTCATCGAGGAACTCGGCCTACATGACTTGGATGTTCAGCAACGAAATTTTATTAAATTTCCACCTTGGAATATTCCAAGGTTTATTTATCATAACCCCTTTGCTTCTTACAGCAAGAGCACCACATGTCCCATTGTTCTCCAGAGAATCTTTGCCTTCCATCGCTGTCAGTATGAGGATTATATTCCTGTATACACGGATGGATCGAAAGGAACTGGATACGTCGTCTGTGGTGTCGTTTCAAACGACATCAGGCTCGAATCTTCCTGCAGTGTCTACACTGCTGAAGCAGTCGCCATTTACTGTGTCCTTAGATTAGTCGAGAAGTCCAGTTCTCGAAAGTTCGTCATATATACTGACAGCAGGAGCGTCCTGGAAACATTGGCACATCTTGACGATCGAAGTCATCCTATCGTGGTTGAAATTGCTGACGTTATTTGCCAGCTTTATAGCAGGGGTTATGACATAAAATTCTGCTGGATATCTAGTGATGTAGGTATTTTAGGAAATGAACAAGCGGACTCGGCTGCACGTTCGGCAACGAATCCTCTGCAGTTTGCAGTCCCATTTCAGGACTTACTACGTCACATTTTAAATCTCATTCATCAGACATGGCAGGAATCATGGAATTTACAGATAAATAACAAATTACACTCGGTGAAGCCGATCATCGGAGAATGGCCTGTATTTCCGGTGCGAAGAGCCGATGTCAGATTGACTCGCCTTCGCATTGGACATACTCGTTTTACACACAAACATCTTTTGTTTGGAGAAGATGCTCCCGAGTGTCCTTCCTGTCATGTCCCTTATTCTATTCATCACATTTTAATTGACTGTCCGGTGTTTGATCATCATCGCCGAACTTTTTTTCAATCATCTGTTTTAAAACTTTCTGACTTGGTGGGGGAAACCCCCCACCATAACTTATTTGCCTTTTTAAGATATATTGGCCTTTTACACCACATTTGATTTTTACCTTTTTATCTTTGTATGTTATTTATATTTGTCTTGCGTTTTTAGGCTGTTACTTTTTAAATAAATTTTAACAAATGTTTGGCGCAGCATAGCCTACTTTGGCTCTTGCGCCATTAAAATCTACTATCACTCACTCACTCACCCAGCTTATTCATACGTCATCTAATTACAATTTTACTTAAGTTTTTATCTACTAAATTACAGTACTTAACATTCATTTCTTCTGAAACTACCACATTGATAACTACACCTACGCAAGTAATGTTTCCAGGTACGTGAATTTTTCTACCAAACTACATCTTCCACAGTGCTTTGTAACCATTCTAAACTCTGTTAATGTTTTAGTGACCCCTTGATATTTTTCTATCACAAGTTTTGGAAATTTTACAGAGATTTCAGCACTTAGCAGTTCAACCCTGCGTTGCTCAGTATTTTGAATACAAGTTTCATCTCCTTCTCCGAACAGCGTATTAACTTCTTTACTACTCGAGAATAATATTTTTGATATTCCTTTGAAATTACTATATCGCTACTAAAGACTATACTTTATTTAATTAATGAATAGCCTTATTCCAACGCTTCCTGCTAATTTTCTTTTCTAATATTAATTCATTTAATTCCCTAGTTCATCTTTGGCTTTTTTTTTCAAAATTTTCATTACCCCTTTTAATAACTTAGAAATTATTACCCTCAAAATGGTTCACTTTCATCTTAATTTATATTATTGTTAATTATTACTCTCAAAATGGTCACTTTCATCTTAATTTATATTATTGTTCCAATCTTTCATCGATAAGAAAATGTACACACGACTTCCATTTATTAAATTAATGATATCTATTTTTTTAAAATTTAAATAAAATATTTTCATGCTTTTACCGTAACCTTAAGTACACGGTCTGGGTCTTACGCTAATTCTTTCTATAGATGTATTTTGTGGAACTGAGCTGCATAGTTAACTGTATGAACTTTAGATAACTTTTTAAAGAACACATAGGACATTTCTTGCAAAGCCCGCTCAAATAAGAAATTACAAAGAAGTGTTTTCTATGCCCAACATAACATCTTTGATCCCGATATTTCTAATTGGGATGGTTTTCATTAAAATCCGATGCTGCAAAAAAAAAAAAAAAAAAAAAATGTAAGAAAAGAAAAGAAATACAGCCCCGCTTTATCATCTAATATAGTATTCGCACAGCTAAATAGGATGTTTAGCAGTGTTCAATTGTGACTCAATGATTGGAAACCAATGTTATTGAATTATGTAGAGATAAAATAACAGTTCTTTGCTTTTATGATTAGCTGAAAAATAAATTATATGTAAAATTATTTTGTGTATTAAAGTATATATTACTTGTGGAAAAATTATCATGTGCAAAATTATATTTAGTAATTTAGTAATACAAGTGCTGAACTTTTTATTTTAGTTAAAAAGTAAATTATGATTGATGTACGTTACCGTAACCATCACTTAGGGTACTAAGCAGTAGCAGGAAATACAATAAATTTAACCATAAGCAGCTTTCAAAGTTTCATAATCTTTTTAAAACTTTTGGAGACGAATGTACAAATTAAATTAGTTCTTAGAAAATGTTTTTCATCACACATAAATAGAAAATCCAAAATGTTTCTTTACCGTGGGTGGATCAAATGTAAATGAGAATCTTATAAAATATTTTATTCAAAATACTGTTTACTTAACTTACATCCATATATCTTTTCTATGTATCATCCTTTAGGACTTAAGCGTGCCTTTTTGATGTATTGGTAGTTTTTTTTTTCTCTTATTTTTTTTATTTACGTATGACAAAAAGAATTAATATATGTTTGCAGAGCCAATCGAGCATAAATTATTTTATTTCTTTATTCGATGATAACCTACCTGCTCGTAATGCTTCATTGAGGTATTCAAATCAATGGTAGTCCCATCGTGTTCAGTAAGGACTATAGAGAGAATGATCGAGAATAGTCCAGTAAAGTTTCTTCAAATATTCTTGCATTTTATCAACTGGAAGTCGTATTGTCCAGGAGAAGGGCCAAATTGCGGATTAGAACGAAATGTCGTTAGAACTGATTTATTTCTTTAACTTTGTCGAAAAGTTCACAGTTGTATACTGAATTAATTCTACTCGGGTCATGAAGAAACACGATGACCATAATTTCCTGAAAATCTAAAAAACACAATCGAAATAGTTTTCACAGCAACAACAGAGGTTTTGTTTTCAAAGAAATGCATTAGTTTCACTTTTTGTGAGTTATCCACTTGTTTCAAGATAATTTTTAAAATTTTTTCTTATACTGCTTTCTATAACAAAATGTACTTCCCTGTCTGATCGAATTGAAGGTACTTTGCTTTAATACTTCGTCTCGGATAAGCTGGATATTTCATATTTAAGTAAAAAATTATTGGAAAAATTGCTGAGAAATCGTAAAATAAATAAGTGCTTTAAAAAAACCGTACTATTTTTTAATCGATGTAAATGTGTTTAGACTTTATGTTGTAATTTAAGATAAAGAGAAACAGTAGAAATAAAGAAACATACCATGATGTATTCAAATACTTAGCCCAGTTGTAAATTATTGCAACCACTAAGTTATGTCACGCACTCTTTTTTTTCTTATTTAACAACATATTCTTACTTCAGAGGAAAAGTTGGAAACCTTAATTCCCTTTAAATGTTCAATACATAATGCAGAAAAGAAAGTCTTTTTTACAAAAAAAATATCATCAAGCTTTGATGACAAGCATTTTTATGCAATCCTATACATTAGAATAAAAACGAAGTTTCCTTTTTCTTCTAAGAAACTAAAGTAAAATCTTGACTTAAATATTGCGTGCAAAATATATTGGGCTACCGTGAGTTGTGTCTTTTAGTGTTCGTTCCACCATTATTTTTTCAGTTTGCTGTTTATATTTCTTTTTTTTTTCTTTAAGAATCAGTCGAAGTTAATGATTCATACATGTTTGTTGAATTATTAGTCCCATTTTTTATACATCTTTTCCAATATTCACAAAATAAAGACGTAAGAAATTTGTTTCTGGAACATTTTTAAGAACAACATAAGGATTCAAAATGTGGTAGTTGAATGCATTTCCTTTTAAATGCTTTTTTTATTTTATTTAGATCATTTATTAAGAAAGTATAAGGATGCAAAAAAGTTAAAGAAACAAACACATTAATCATAAATATAAGTAAAAAAATAAAATCAAGCTGTTGTTATAAGATTGACTAAAAGGAATGAAAAGAAATTCGTACACTTAAAAAAAATATAGAGCTTACAAAAGTTAAAGGAACTTAGCTAAGATACCTAGATAATTATCAATAAATTAAGAATCATAGCTATTTCTTTATATTTTCTTTCAAAAAAGGTTTAATTACTGAAGCTTTTATTAGTATTTATATTATTTTACATTTAAAAGAACTATTTTTGTACCTTCAATACATTTTTAGACCATAATGGGGGATGCACTGTCGCGCAGATCACTCAATGTCTTCTACCCAACATTCTTATTGCATGCTTAGTAAAATGGAATGGATAATCCCTATAGTTTCTAATTTTGTGACTTTGAATATCAATCATTCTATTCACAGTGCTTTGACACGTGCATCGGGTTGAAATTCTTTCGCATTATTCAAGAGTGGTCCAAGAAAGCTACAACTATACAGACTCAGAAATTTCTTCATATGGCAAGGATTTTTCTGATGCAGAAACAGAAATTATTCCGTGAAATACTTCTATTGGAAAATTCAATTCAAATGATCTTCCAATGAGCTTTATTGCATATTTAAAACTCCAGTTAACAATATAGTACGACTTCCTAAACTAAGACATTAGAGAAAAAATAATGATTCCAATGAAAAAGCATTTATGGAAACTGATTTGTACCAGTAAAGCTCTTAGACATAATTGTGAAATGATCAAATGAAAGGATTGGAAGTAAAATAAAAAAATACATGCGGTCCAATTAAAAATGAAACTGGCAACATCAGAAGACATTGATGAATAGAGAACAACTTTGGGTTTGCTCATTTACACACAAAATTAAATTCTAATGAAGCATGCTGTTTGAAAGAAAAATACAGTATATTTTTGTTTATCATACCAAAACCATGTTTTTCTGGAATGCATGAAAACATGTAATGACTAGCTTTGCTGAAAGAGATAAGAATTAAATTGTTTGCTTCTAAGAAATTCCTGAAGTACAGATAGCTTAGGTCCTGTCGAAATTTCTCTGTATTGTGCTATATTGAATTTTCTTCTGATGAAATTTATTACCTACCAAATAAATAAAATATAATAATTAATACCTGATAGATTCAGTTTTATTATTAATTTTATGAAATTTACTGCATCAAATGATTTTCCAAGACTTATCTAAACATTTGGTAAAAAGGTTAATTTACTTCCAATCATAAAATCTTATATTTTCTGAATGTTCAAAGTTCACAAAATATCTACGTGAAATAACAGAATAATATTTTAATTAAAAAAAAATACATAAAATCAAAGTTCTTAGAGTGTATCTTTGCCTCGCCAGTTATGTCTCACTTTTTCACCTTTCCTGATCTGGTTAAATTAAAAATAAATCTATACCAACATTTATTTAATTCCTTTTAATCTGGAAATTTAATACTAAAAATTGCGATTGCATGAATTACACTTGTGAGCTAAATTTAAATTCGATTAGGCACCGTTTAGTATAAGCTCTGGCTCTTAACCCTCTCTCTTACTAAGTCTGTCATTGCTTGTATTATTTGCGGTATCTTATTATCATCAAAATTATACATATATCTCAAAATTTCTCTCAATCTAATGATAAGAAGGGTGTTAAAATTTGAACAGAAAATTTTAAAACGAAGGTATATACATACATATGGATATAGGAAATTAAATAAAATCTTGTAAGAGAATGTAAGTACTTTTTTATGTTCACATTATATAATATTATAATAATTCTGGAAATTGTTTCTTTAATTCACATACTTTTAGTTCTTTAGTAATTTAAAAATAAGAAGAATGCATAAAATTGGTAAGATATACAATGTATTTTCATATATCTCCCAAAATCATGAAATGTAATTTTTAGCAATTAGCGCTTAGTTTTGCTCTCTCTCTCTCTCTAATATTTTTCCAATTCGGGGCTTAAAACTACTTGTTTTTTTCAGTTATTACTAAGAAATAACTGAGATATATTAATGAAAAGTATTCTGCACATTAATTGATCTTTATTTAAACAACTTTGAAAATTACAGCTCATAGTGTTGAATTTTTTTTAATTCAGGTAGCTTAGATTGCATTATGCAGAAAATCTAAAATAAAGTTTATAAAAAATAAATAAATAAAGTTTAATCTACTGAGTTCTACAACGATGGACTTCGAAAGCTCAAGAAAGCTTGGAGAAATATATATATAACTCTAGATGGGGATTATGCGAAATACTCGATGTTTCGAGTGTCGATGTCGATGTCAAGTTTCTATTCTGATCGTGTTAATCATAATGAAAACATTTTGATACCTAGGAATAGTAATTTAAAGTCTTAGGCTACTATGGGTTACTTTAACTTTTAGTTCCTGGAAAACAGAACAAATCAACATTAATAGCTGTAATTTATAACATTGTGTATATAGGGATCAGAATAAATTTTATCCAGATATCTCGAATGTATTTTTATAATGTTTAATATTTACGACACCCCCTCGCTCTTGTACACACACACACACACACACACAACTACTGTAACATAATATATTTACCATTTAATAAATACCTACATGAACGTATTTTAAAAACTCAAGAAATTTAATTACTAGTAATTATTTACATTAAGAAGTCTTATATTTTCAATTACTTCTCTCTGTTAAAATAGTTTTCCTGAGACTTGTTTTCTAATGTTTGAAACTCTTATTCAAATCAAAATAAGAATAGCAGTTATTTTCACTTTGAACATGAAACACAAAATGCAGAAAAATACCTTATTAAGGATGCTATATAAATTCGGGAAATTCCCACATTTGGAAATAGCATTGCATGCCTTGTCTCCAATCTTGTAGTTATAAAAATTAAAATTAAAGCAAAATTTTCATGGTTGATAGTGTTAAATCAAAATAAAAAAAACCGTGTAAAAGAGAATTAAATTTTTTCATCATTTGTGTTAAATCAATATCATGTAAAAGAAGTTCGTTTAAAAACGGAATTAGATAGATATGCCAAAAGGAATCCATAGGTAAAATATAGGCATTTATTTCAAGTGATAATTATGTGTATATTTTTTGAAACACTCTTATATTAGAATGTGGTCACCACATATAAGTTCAATTTCTATTTTATTAGGAAAAGGTGCACAAAACAGTTTTTTTTTAAACATACATGAGTTTCAAATGCGTTTTACTCTTGCTATGGATTCTACAATACGTTCTGAAATGTTGTTTAACTGAAGAAATGTTTAACATGGAAATTAATACACTTTGGATGTTGCGCAGGTTAAAAACAAGTTATGCACAAAAACATTCGTTAATTGATAAGGTTTGAAATTATGTGACGCTAAGTCCTCTCTGAGTAACGGGAGAATTTCGGCCTCTGAAGCTAATATTTTTGAGAATAGGAAGGTGATTGATCAAGAAAGTAAATTTCTGTGGTTCACTTTGAAACATTTTGAATTACATATCTCTAAAAGGGGTCGAACTACTTTTGAACACAATCGTATTTTACAATAGAAAAATATCGTGAATCGTTGTAAATATATACTGTATCCCCGGAAAAGATTAATTTATTTTAAAACAATATTTTTAAATGCAAATTTTTAACCACTGCTTTAGTTCTGCAAATTATTTTCCCTTAACTTCCTTTCTGGAATGATAACATACAAAACTATTTGTAACAAGGGATTTGATTATTAAATATAGGAAGTGAGTGGCCCATTCAAAAATAGCTTTACAATTCTACGCTCTATGATTCAAATTATATATGATCAAAACTTCTGGGTAATTACTTTCTCTAAATTAATTTGAAAGTTATATTATTACAGTAATTCTTTACAAGTTTAATGACTACGGTTCTCAAATCTAAAAAAAAAAAAAAGTATTAAAAAATGTTAATACTATATTTTGAAATAAAATTCCTAAATTAATTAATAAATTCAAAAGTATTTTTATTCAAACTAGTGATTTTCGGTAAATGTCTTCAGATAAAGACAAAGCTAGGAAGTGGAATGAAATCGAAGCGTTTGGTTTATTGATATTTTGTTACGATGTATTCTTCAATTGTTACAGAACGTGACACACATTTTGGATTATTTTTTGTGTGAAATGACAAACATCGCACTTTTAGGTCTTACGTGGCTTTATAATATATTTATTTATCTTGTTATGTTTTTATATTTTGATGTATTCTATCAATACCCTATACTATAACTTATGAAGTTAAAATTAATTTTACATTAACTAATAATATAAGATAGGAAATACATAACATTTTGAATCTATTTCGGATGAAATCAATCATCTGATTCTCAACCGTACACTGCTAAATTCAGATGGTGGTATTAATAATTACAGCAATAGCTTCTCAGAAAATGATGTTTTGAATGTTGTTGCTACTTTGAATGTTGTAACAACTTTAAAATTAGGTGAAGGTAATAAAACCGCCTTAAAAGAAAGCCTTTTATCTTATGCTTTTTTTGACAATAAATTTGGATTCATATTTTGCAGATAATTATAAAGAAGAGCATCTTATTTCTAATTGCATTGACATGTATAGTTGAACTTAAAATTCAAAGGATGGGAAATTAAAGAATTTCTGAAAAATGTATATTAAAATAAAATTAGTGTCCCAAGAGATTTGAAAAGGTATTTGTATGTTTGATCTCATACACATCAAAGTATTGATTTGTTATAATTATTGCTTAATGCTTCCTTAAAGAATTTTTTTTTCTCTATTTTTGTCACAAAAAACTTCATTTGATTATAAACCAAATAAACTTCTTGAATAGATATTGAAATTCTACCAGTATTTTGTTCCTTAAAATGCTCATAAAACGAATAAATAATTGTGAAACTGATTGCCAGTGCTACAAGCTAAGTCTATTATAAGGCGTTTTTTTCACTCATCTGGAATAAATGGTACTCAAAATTTAAATTTTTATCTTTTACGCTACAGAGTAGAAAATGTACGCAAAAACGAATAAGTATTAGAAGTGAAAGTGTTTAAATATTTATCAAGAAACCCATGTGGAATAAAACATAGATGTCAAAAGTATTGGACCAGTACTTGTAGATATTGCACTCAGCGATCCCATTTCTTATGCATTTTCTTTCCTGTATTTTCGTTGATTAGCTATTTTTATTTTTCTGTTAGCTAACATGGTTCTGTTTAATTATGTAGAATATAATGCTATTCAGAAAGGAATGCTTTTATTGGAAAGAAGCTTCTTTATTTCATGATTGATAGATATTCGTAATTTTCTTATCTATAACTTTATTATAAAATTCAAAAAAAAATAAATATTCAAAAGAAATTGATCTTTAATACAAATATGAGGAACAGCTGATTTTGAAACGATAATTTCAAATGTAAAATAATTGATGTCAGAGGGAAATATTAAAAATTATATATATTTTTTCATTAATAATAGTTTCAAGGTGCAAGCAAACAGGTTAAAAGATTTTGACAGAAAAATAATAAAATACTTTAAATTATGTATGTCGAATCCATGAGAGAGAATGAAAAAATTCAATCTCTATACAGTTAAGAACTGATAATATCAATTGAAGTTTCTTTCAGATAGTTCTATTGAAGAAAGCATGCCATTAAATTCTAACCACCCTCACGAAGAGAAAAAAAGAATTTTAGGGTTACATTTACATACAAAAAATAAATAAAACATCGTAGAAAAGACTGTTTGAAATATTATTGGAAATAATGTCATTTCAAACAATATCACTTTAAAGCAAAAAAAAAATGGTAAAAAAATTATTAATTTCGGCAGAATAACAACTAAATTTTGATATGTATTTGAAAACTAAAATGATCGATCGGTTCCTCTGGACATATTTAATAAATATTTAATTTTTTTCGGAAGTGTGCTGTTTCCTTTTTTCATTACTGGACTTATTTTACTTGTCACAGAACAGTAGATGGGTTTGTGAAAAGAATGTTTGAAATGTAATAAAAATTTCCAATTGGAGACGAATGATTGTTTTAGAGAAATGAAAACAAAAATGTACTCATTTGTGGAGAGAAAATAGTTCAGTGGAGCAAACTTAATTATGTAATCTAATATTAGGTGCTGGTGAAATTCGAAATTCTTATGTGAAAAATTGCGGAAAAAAACTTACTAAAATTAAATACTGCATGAATTATTTTTCTCCATTTGGGTTATTCATGCATGAAATAAAAGATATTTCTAATCCTTTCAGTCAATATTTCTCTCGAATATGGTTCCATCGCTGGAAGAACAATAAATTTTAAAAATTGTAAGTTTTAACTAACGAAGGATCTTCATAGAAGACAAGTTGAAGTTAAACTTCGAAAATTAAGTTACATTTTTTACAACTCTAGGCATTTTAAATACCGATTTTTTACGGATAAATCTAGTATGAAAGATGAAATTATTTTTACGTAAATTTAATTACGTACAAAGTATAAATTGACTACTTGATTAGAAAGGTGAAATGATTGTTTGCTTATATTCATTTACAAAATCAAATATTCAAAGAATTTTATGTATTTATTTGTTCCTCTTCAATAGTGTCGTTCTTTATTTATCTGTTCTTGTTAGAACAAATAAAGGGGAAATTATCATACACATAAAATGAAAAAAAAAGGAAAAGATAATAATGGAAGGGATTTTTAATAAAGGAAAATAAAAAAAAAATATGAAAAAAGATTGTTCAAAAAATAACGAATGACCTGATACTAGTTTGAATCCAGATATGTTTTTCAAGTTCAAATAATATGTATAAATATCAATGTTCAGATATGTATAGATGTTCGATCAAGACAAAGAGTTGCCTCAAACCGACTTTTCTTCGTTACGAACCCAATAATTTATCATCAATTAAATACAATTTTTGCTTAATGTTTAAACATGTATATATTCGATATATGATATTAACTTAAAATGTTTATTGAAAAGACGATTTAGATGAGAAGCTAATAGTTTTATGGAAAAGAAGCAATAGGTGGCCTATTCACAACTCAGTGCTTTTCCAACAAGAATGATTTAATGTATTGATTCTCTCTTATTAAAACAATTCTGTAAAATATTCATACCACAAATATTCAGAAACCAGATGAATTTTATATAACCTGGATTAAACTTGGTTCCACTCATAGGAAATTTTCTAATAGTTAAAATGCATGCGAACTGCACTATATGAATTTATTATTTTACTCATTTTGGTACTTAAAAGTGACATAACTATTATTATTTATTTTATAAAATTGTAAAATTTGAAGAAGTAACAAAATACAATAATTTAAATATATTTGCATAAGAAGTATTAAAAATTATAATATGATACAGTACTTATTTTGAAATTAAACATTTAACAGTTTAATTTTAACACTTTTAAAGTTCATTAGTTTTTTTTATACTAACTTCGCAAAAAATTATACATAGATCAAAATAAAATGTATAGCTAATAAGCATCAAAAAGGAAATACATAGCAATAATATTAGTGAAATTCTTACTGGATTTTGCAACTTATTCGATTGAATGGAATGTATATATATATATATATATATATATATATAAACAGGTGTTTCAAAATTAATAAAATTTTCCGATTTGGATGATTAACTCTACATCTAGTGGATATACAAACCAAATTTAATAAAATTTGGTTTGTACATAGGGTTGTGTAACACAAAGAAATAACCATTAAATTGTTATAATACACACTCATGACCGTGCGTAATGCTCATTGGAGTAGCTAGGTATGGAAATGTGTTGCACAGTAAAACAAAAAATGGGGGTACTTTACCCATTTACAGGTCTCGCACATTAATGTTATGACGAAAATATTGAAGTTATTAAGTTCCTGTTCTAATTAGTTCCATTCGTTCAGCAACGCGGTTTTCATATTTTGGATGGTTTTCGAAGGGGAGCGGGTTGCGAACTGTAATTGCCCTCCCCAGAACTTCCAAGGCATGCTCTATAGGACAGCATCATGGAGATTTGGCTGGCCAATCCATCCGGCGAATATCCTCAATTTCCAGAAATTCGTCGACAAGATGAGCTCTATATGATCTAGCACTTTTATACATTAAAAGTAAATCAGGACCAACAGAATTCCTGAAAAGGCGAACATAAGGCTCAATACCTCATTCCTATACCTCTCAGTAATCACAGTGCCTCTTTCAAAGACATAGGGATGGGGGGTGGCCCTCCAACATGATGCTTACCCAGACCATCAAACTTCGCCTGACGTAGTGATCGTTTTCTCAGGCATTCTACTGAAGGTAAGGAGTCCCTGCTTCTCTCCACATAAAAGTACAGCAAGCATCACTGGTTAGGCTGAACCGGGACTTATCAGTGAAAAGAACGGTCGCCTATTGATCCAAGCTCCTAACTTTATGATCTTTGCACCATTTTAAGCGGATTCTCCTGTTCGCAGAACTAAGGGGGTCGCAAACAACATAACTTCTTGCAAACAACAAACTCTCATGAAGTTTTCTGGAAACAGTCACGTTTGAAATTCGGGTACCTTTGGCCGCAGACAACGTATGGGAGACCTAAGAAGCTGTAGCCTCCCTGTTACGGCTCGCTATTATGGTCAAATGGCGATCTTAATGGCCATCGTGGCTCTTGGACGACCTTATCGAGGCTTTTTCAGGCTTTCTCTCGACGGATCTGGTACTCTGAAACTGTTTCCATACGTGGGAGCGACGTTGGATGGTAAATAGGAATTCTCTGCAAATCTGGGTTTGAGACTGGTCTACTTCTAGCCTACCCACAATTAGCCGTCTCATTTCATCATTTAAATATCAATAGTTACTCATTTTTTCCATTTGAATTTTAATTAAACCTAATACTGCGAAAAAAAAACCACTTAGACATTCTGCGAAATGTGCTAGGGAAAGAATTGCGAATTTTGGCACGCACGCTTATAAATCGTGTTTTTCGACTAGTTTCACCCACACATTCGTATACGTTTGCGTATTCGACGAACAAAATTTGAATTTTTTGTTTCGAAGCATTATTTCTACATCTCGTTAAATTCTTTTCGGGAAATTCGACAAAATTTTTAACACCAATATGTATATATATATATATATATATATATATATATGTGTGTATAATTTTCTCTAGATAGCACTTCCCTAACTACTGGATCTTTCCTGTTTATTTCCTCCAATAATACAATATATATGGAAAAACTTCGGAGGTACAAAATACAATGCACTGGAAGTTAGTTACAATTATATGCCTAAAAGAAATTAACATGTAAATTAAAACACGTAAAAATAGACGAAAAATTAAAGTGAAATATGACATTCTATTACAAACTTAAGATATGTATGCGAGATAAAGTAATTCAAACGATGTTGTAGAAACCAAACAATACGCTTATTTATTCGTCTGAATCATAAACAGTTTCAGATTCAGTGAAAAGTTTTTGGATATCACAACAGCTTGCTGTAAGCAAAAATATTCATCGCATCTTGTTCTGGAATATTATGTCATCCTATTTTTCTTAGTTGCATGTTATATAGAACAAAATTTTCTCTTACTGCACTAAATATAAATATTGCCTAATTTTCAAGTCTTCGAAGATTTTAATGAATTTGTCATTATTTAAAAAGGTCTCTGAGGCGAAAAAATGAAATGACCGAGTAGTGTTACAGGGCGCATGCATCTGGTGGATGCAAAGCCTCGAATGAACGACAAATGTGAATGCTTCTATAGCAGAGAAGCAAAATGATCTACTTTCATAGAACATGACCCAAAATGCAGATACCATGAAAGTCAAGGTCATCGCAATCAAGTTCTCAGGAGACAATGAATCAAAGATATCAAAGTGTATTTTAAAAATATTCTTTTTCCAAAAATATGTAAAAAACTGTTACGTAATGATTACTTAAAGAATGATGTTTATTTGTGAAACTAAGCCTACCACATAGTTTAATTACTAAACATTAATTATAATAATTCTTTTAATGTATCTTCTATAAAAAATGAAATAACTATTTTAAAAAGTCATAAAATTATCTTATTTTACCTAAAATAATTTTAAATATCAAGCCGAAATAGCCGTTTTATAAGGGCTACACGATTATTATGCAAAACGATGTATAATACGCTGCTTTTTGAAAATTACTCTCTCTTGTGGGAAACTAATGATATTAATCGTAATTTCTTAAAACGATACACTAACACATTAATAGAGTTTTTAAATTACGCAATTTTTCAAAGCCGTAAAATCTAGATATGCTATTTCTAAAGCTTCCCAGATTGTTTAACGATTTTAGCTTCTTTAAGTGCAAAAAATATCTCAACATTTCTTTACATTTTAAATCCTAGGAATTGTATTTGAGGGATCAGTACTAAATCAAATGCTTCAGAAACTTTAAGTAATATAACATTACGTTTCGGATGGCATTATTTATACTCATTCCACTACAGCGGAAACAAATAACTAAACGATTATACTGAATCTCATAGACATTCAGGAAACACGTATGTCATGTAAAATAGTCCAGACAATACTCACACATTTTGGCCATTTAAACAATTTGACTGCAGGCACAGAGACAGAACAGACATAAAGATTCGATACTGGAAATTACCTGAACAAACATACTCCCTTAATACAACACAGATTTTTCTCTTAAATACTTCAACATTTTTCAGGTCATGATAATCTAACTCAATGGATGCTATTTCGATGCTGTTACTTATAACCAATGAAAATAATGGAAGACGCTTGACTTTTTTTAGGATGTGAGAAATTCCCCAACACATTCCAACTATCGCATTGGATATTGTACGAGTATTTCTGTACAAAAGAACTACCTCGAAGGTGACAGCGTTTAAACAGAATCTAACGAAGCACATTCCTGAAAATAGAGCTAGATGTGAGAAGAGATCTTCGATACTATTCTTTACCTAATAAAACGAAATGAAAGCTCACAGAAAAACATTAAATAGGAAATTGGACCAAATGAGTAATGTGTCTTAAACAAACTACTAAAATCAACATATACAACATTTCCACGATAGACATGTACTTATACATCCTTTGATAAGTACTAAATATTCCAAAAATCCAATGGAATATTTTATTGATGTTTTAGATCCATCATAAATATCTATTTGAGGTATGCATGGAAAAGTCAGCTATGAAGTGCTGTATTTCGTTAATATTTACCCATACATATTTATTCGAATTGCAGGAAATGGAGATAAATATTTACTACTGGCTCACTTAACATAGGAAAAAAGAAATCAATTACAAGGAAATCATCCGAAAAAGAGATGAATTGCTTCAAGTAATATTTATACACTTTTTATAAGAAAACAAAGAACAAATTTTTCGATAAGAAGAAAATATATTTTATACAATGTATATACCATAGCAGTTTTCATTCTGAAAGTAAAGTGTACTCTAGTTTATACCTCTTCAGATAAGATATAGTAGTTCTTCGTTTTTATAGCTTTAAGATAGGAAAGCCGGTTGCTATGGTAACGAAAAATACTAAAAGCACTCTCCGAGTTCTCAATCTCACTAACCAACACAAACTAAAAACAACAACCACTTATGTAACCAAAGAAGAAGAATTAACTTCTGATTCAGCATATATAGTTATTAATAAGAACATCATTCAAGACCTCTTGAGTAAAAAAATATTGTTATGGTTGCAGTATTGTCAGAGTACCCTACTCAGATAAATATTATACTTTTCGAATTGTATATAAAACTAATATATGTAATTTTCACTATTCTTTATATTAGTGATTAAAATGAATATCATTCAAGGTTTTTTGAGTGTAAAAGAACATTGTTATATTATACTATTTCCATAGAGCCCTACTCAAATAAATCTTTCACTTTTCGAATTGTCCATAAAAACAGAAAAACTTTCACTATTTTTTATTACTTACTTTTTTTATTACTTTCACTACTTTTTTTATTATGATAGATTAAAAAAAAAAGGATATAACAAAACATCTCAGAAATAAATGTATACATATATATTTAGTCTTAGGAGAATATAATCAATCGTTGATGAGCAAACATTTTTATTCTATTATTAATTTGTGCAGAAGTGAATCGAAAATTAAAGGAAATTATTCATTATGATACAGAATTGTATCAAAGATTAAAATAAATTTCTTATTATGTTGCAGATTTGCAAAAAAAAATAATACAATTCAAAAGAATACGAGTCTTTTGGAAGAAAAACACGCAAACAAGGATGCCCCAAATTTACAATAAATAAAACAAGCTATTTTTAATGGGACCTATTTCAAAAAACTGTATTTACTTAGAAAAAATACCTACAAAACAACTTTTCATCATTTCTTCAAAGAAGAGTGCATTGATTTTATTTTAATTTCAAAAAGCTTTTATTTCAAAAATCTTTTCAAATGTGAAAGATGATATGTATTTTTTAGGAATTATTTTTAGTATTATCTGAAAGATAGTATATAAAGGGCTTACATTATTTTCATTTAGTGATGCGTATTTTTTTGGTGATAAAATAAATTTTATTAATATATTTTGCTAAAACATATCCTATTGTTATATTAAAATATGGTAAAAATAAAATTAAAAAAAAAATTAAATTCTGCACAAATAAATTTATTTCAAGCATGAAAAAGTTGATTTATTTTTAAAGTATTTTTTTATTTTGTTAAAATCAATAATCATTGGCAATTGTATTACTTTCAAGTATTGCTTTGCATTATGAATTAGGTTTACTGTAAGAAATCATATTTAATAACAAATTAAATATATTTTGAAAAATACAAAGCATGAAAGTTAATTGTGCATGTGTGGCAAATTATAACAATCTAATTCATTATAATTACAAACATAACCATATCATACATGAACATATTCTATTATACTTATCTCATAAGAGAAATTAAACATTAATGAAATGAAATTAATATATATGAATACTTTTAAATGCTCAAGTGTTTCCAAAACAATCCCATTTTTTCAGTTTTATTTTATTTTATTGAATATATAAAGTATTTGAATACATTTATAAATTGTTCTTATTTTTTTCTCAATAACTCAAAAACCAAGATATTGCAGAATTAGTATAGCTTCAAAACACGAATATAATTTAAATAGTAGTATTAATTTAGTATTTAAATAACGAAAAGTCAGCATTTAAAGACCCTTAATGTTGTCAAATAGTTTTGGGATACCGTATTTTTATTGTAATTTTAAAAACGTTTGATTTGACATTTAAAATAATGAAGCATTTTGAGAGATTGACAACGAAATCTCTATGCACGTAGACCGACGGTGGTTATTCTATATTGGGTCCTTTGCTCGTTTATCTAATCTTATTTGCGCAGAGTATATATATATATATATATATATATATATATATATATGTGTGTGTGTGTGTGTGTGTGTGTATGAGAGAGAGGGAGAGAAAGAGAGTAAATTTATCACAGAAGATGCTTTTTAATTAGTTGCTGACTGATGTGTAAAATGATTGCTTGATGTCTCGAAATTAAATATAAGAAGGAAATCAATGTTCATACAATATCTCTCAATTTTGTTAAACTGTCAAATATGTTCAAAACTGCTTACTTCGATGATTTAAAGTTAAGTTATTGAGTGATAAAGAAGGCGATTTAGATTATTTTCAAAAATATTTCCTATAAATCAAATATCGGTGAACTAAATCAAAATGAATAATTTTTGTTGGAATTAGGAGAATGTAATGAATAAATTTTCAGCGCATTTAATAAAATAAATGCAAATTGATCATTTATGTACTATGCTGCTATTTGTGTAGTTGAAAAAGGAGTTACACTCTATAATGCTGTAATAAGGTTTGATATTATTTTTCAAAGTGAATTCGTGTTAAATGAAAATGGAATCACTATAAAAATTATTCTCCATGGGAAAAATACACAATATTTTATCATTTTTACTCTTAAATATAATTTTTGATTTAAACGAAGCAAACCTTGAATTTAATATTTCATGTTCCAGTAAAGACGAAATTTGATAGTCTCTTATAAATTACAGAACAAATTAGATAAAATCAAAACTTATAGTATGAAATATTTCAATTGAAAATAATTAACGAATTTATTGATGACAATGTTTCTTATTATTCTAGAAAATTTTATTTGTAGAGGCTGAAATAGTTGAATTATACAACAGGGTATGATATAACCTTGATTTTATTATTCATGTTCGATTGTTTTTGTTAGGGAAAAAGATGGAACTGGATGAACATACATATATTTTAGAAAATTAAGTAAAATTATCTTTAAAACAGATTTCTCTTACCGTAAATCGAAGGTATTGTATTTTGAATCGATTATAGGAATTGTGCGTATTTAGTTATTTTAAATTTAAAAAAACTGGTTTTTTCTTCTTTTCTATATTGACAAACAGATCAGAAAATATTTGCCACTCATTAATTTTTGAAAGTATTTTTTGCCTTTCGTAATGCATGGTTTGTTTTTCAAAGATTCAGTAAAACTATTTATCGATCTTTGTCGATGATAATATCGTCTTAAGGATGTTGTTGTAGATGATCTTACAATATTATCTGTTTATGTAAAGGAATGAGTTATAACGACTAATACTAGTTATTAATATTTGAAAGAAATAATTGAATTTCCTTAAAACACGTGAGAGAAAAGGATTAGATTTATCCAAATACTTTGAAAAAGCAAAACTGGTTTGAAATTTTCCGATTCTACTAATCTGAAGTAAATCTAAAGACTTTTAAGCCAAACCGGGTGTTTCAAAATGTTAATGTAACTATGCTGTTATTGTGTGTAAGTGTGTTAAACTTCTTCAAGATCTTTCGAAATAAGACCGTTTAAATTTAGATCCATTCAGAAAGAATCATTCTTCCCAAATGCCAGTTTTGCTTTCGATTTTTTATTTAAAAACGAATTTAATTCTTTGACTAAACTGTTATCTGGATCAAAACATATTCGCGCTGATCCTCTTCCATATAACAAGTTTATTATATTCCCTTCTAAGTTTTTTTATTTCTATGAAAAAAAGTGCTTTACCGAAAAAATTAAGTCAAAATGGGAATATGGAAATAAAAACAATATAATAAGTTTTAATGACTATTACGCATATAACGTAATTCTACGTAAGTTTGTTGGAGGTAAATAAGTGCCTAAAAGCATGCAATTTGAAATCATGATTAGGAAAATAGACATATAGAGTCAAGTTTATATACAGAGAATTTCTTAGAAAATTATCATTTTATTTTTAAATTGAATAATACATTAAAAGAATAATAACCAATTATGCACATTGTATCCTATTAAAGGAAAGCAGGGAGGATTTCTTCGTTCATTACATAATTGCGATTTACCTCTGTATGAATATCAACCCAATCACCTAAGACCTTTAGAAAATAATTCAAATAACCGCAAATATAATTTAGTGATTACTGATGGTTTTACAAATTTATTGGGTTATATCATTCGAAAATGATATGATCAGCTGAAGTTATATCTAAACTAGAAATATAGAAGACTACATTCGGATGTCCACTGGCACTAATTTCGGAAGGAAGAGGTGTCTTTATGTTAAAATAATTTGAAGAATATTGTACTACAGAATAAAGTATATACCGTTCTCTAGTCATAAGAATGCTAATAGATGAGTTGAACAATTAAATCAAATTATCATTACCGTTCTTTCGAAGCTTCTATTTAAAAATCCATTGCATTGGTAAAATTATATTAACAAACTGCAACAAACAATTTAACTTATCAAGTGATGTGTGATTGCTTATGGACCTCTCACTGAAAAGTAACATGTGGGTTATTGATGCAGGACCACGGAATTTAAACCTCGGTCAAGTGATGAGGATACCTAAGCCACTATGGCCCTGTCAAAACTTTTACTATGCTAACGGAGAACTTGGCATCTCAACAGTATATCGTGCATCAGATACGATATATAGAAAGTTTTAGAGGTCTCAGGCCTCGAAATCATGACTCATTGATAGCAAAGGGATCATAACCTCTGGTTCATATTCATATCAATTGCGCAGGTTACGCAGACATATTTAACTCATCAAAAAGAATAAATACCACCCCTTTCAAATTATCAATAATACCAAAATGAATACGAAATGAACTGATAGATTGAAAGAAATATTTAGAGCTGAATTCCAAACTAATTTTGTAAAACATTATGAACCATGAAAAGATGCTAAAAACAAATTTTTAACTTCAGGAGCAGAATAAAAATATATTTAATTTGTGAATATGAATGTTTCATTGTTATAAATTAGGTGATTAAATTTCTATAAGTCGCACTAAATTCTGAATACAACTTGAGTTTAAATCTATGTATCTAACACCATACAGAATTATTACAAAGTGAGGTAATGATTAATTGATCTTCGATTAACAACATTTTAAAAGCAACACGATTGCTATTAGTAGCGTAACTCGTTTGAACTTTGGTTTAGTGACGAGGGTGATACCTATCCTGAATTTTACATCTCTGAACTCCCATATCATGGTAACGGAATGTCTTGGAGCCTCAACAGATTAAGCGTTCATCAATTCCTCTCCATGGTCCTTAATGGCATCAGGAATCAATTCCACGATTTGACGAAACGAACGCCAGCTACGAGTTCAAGACCATAACCACTAGACTACTGCAACAACCATAGAGCTTCGACAGTAAATATACCTATTAATTCATAAAAGGAGAATAATGCGAAGGAACAAACAACGCAATTATTTGTGCGGATTTAAAAAAAACGACTGTGTGATTAGTTAAATATTATATCAGCTTAGTTATTAAACAGTGTCTACCGATTATAATCTTTTCGAATCGATTCGTCATTTTTTTTGTCTACTTCCCTGAACATGACTGTTTTCATACATAATTTTGAAGACTATAGCAAAAAGAAATAGAAGTCGAAAGCAAAGATAAACCAAAATCAGCTATATTTCAATAATGGTGGTTCTCCAAATTTGGTGATGCTCAGAAAACGTTGATGCTTCAAATGGAATAGATTTTATTTATTTGCTTAGCTTTGTTCTTTCTATTAACTTTCATCTTTTCTGAATTGTTTATCTACTTTAAAATGTGGACGTAAGACCTGGTGACATATAAATTTTGAGATTCCTATATTTTAAGTAAGATGATGAGGTTAATCGAGGTTGATCGAACATATAGTGTTTCGGTAATGCAGTTCTGTGAATGGTAATTCTGCTATTTCAAATGAATATAACTTCTGTTTAGATGAAGAAAAGAAGTGAGCCAGTTGTCACTGAAGGAGGACGAGAAACATAGATAATATTTTTTAACTTCATTCCATTTCTATATAATAATGTTTTGCTTACAGCGTTTAGATGTTGTTATCTTATGACAATCGTACACCGGAAATGA
>BMAW01004836.1:0-11050 GCA_019974015.1 Nephila pilipes | reverse complement strand
TTTTAATTAGTACTATTGAATTATGTTCATAACACAGTAGAAAACAATTTCATTTTAATAGAATTATTTTGTTATAGTGGAGAGAGAGACCATTTCCACTCCGCATTTGGTTTCAGACTATTACATCACAAGAAATCAAGAGAGGAATAAGAAGATAATAGAGCGTTTTTTGTTGTGGTTTTGTTATATTCGGGGGGAAATTCCCTTGAAACGTCAGAAACACGTGGTATGGATGGAGGGATTTCTGGGGAAATATCATAATAGACAGGAAATCTGAAGGGATTGTTTTGACAGATTTATAATCAGTTTAAGTGGATTTAACCAGTTTTAAGAAAGCGTGATCTAATAAATAAAATGATACTTTAGAAGTGGATCAGGAAATACGACAGAACATTATTTTAAAAGGAGATAATGGAAACATTTAGTAAATTAAATAATTATAGTGAGAAATTAATTTGAATTAAGTAAAATCATGACTTATATAGTTATATATATATATATATATATATATATATATATATATGTGTGTGTGTGTGTGAGAGAGAGAGAGAGAGAGAGAGAAAGTGTGTGTATATGTGTGTGTGAGTGTGTATGTGTGTGTGTGTGTAATGATATTAATCCATTGGCTTACTAATATTTTCTTCATAATCGACTCTATTTCATATTTATTTTTAAATAAATACGTATATTTCGTCTTATGCATTTTTAAAAGTTATGGAAAGCGATGATAATAATATTTCAAAAGTTTTTATTGGGATTGAAATCTGAATCCTGTCATGGATACGCATCATATCAGACACTTTTGGATGTAGCAGAATCCACCTCTGAATTTCATGAGATTTAATCTATTGAAACATTTTCCTCGCGATAGTAAATATATGTTAGATTTTGTTTCAGATGATCAATATCAAGTTGAAATTTGTTAAAATGATTAGATTGTTCAGAATTTTTATTGTATACAAAAGGAGTATATTATGAAATAAGTAAAAATCTTCTATATGGTATGACTTTAAAAAAAAGGAGTAATGGTTCCTTTTTTTGTGAAATTATAGTTGAATTGGTGTGTATTTCACCTCTGTCATGAAATTACATAGAGCAAAATGCGCTTTAGTTTCATCAGATGTAAATGAAAATCATATACGGATTGATACGGAGATCAGATGAAAATCATATAAGTTTTGATTTTATGTCCATTTGTTTCTATTTCTACATCATCTTTAAAAAAAAATAAAGAAAAAAAAAAAAAAAAGAAAAACATGAACTGTCTTTCTCTATATATTTTAGGAGTGAAGATGAATCGTCTTTGAACCTTAAAATTGATGTCGCCACTAGAGCAAGAAAATCGAATTTGGGGAGGTTTTACTTCATTTATTCACCATTTCCATTTTTATTAATTTTAGCAACATTCACCCTTGATGCTACAGCTTTACTGTCACTATCATTTTTATTTACCTCATTGTCATTGCTAGTAATATTTACTTCTTTATTAGAACTACTATCATATTTCCTTTTTTGAGAAATGGTACTTGTAAGTACATCACTGTTAATTTTGTTCATCATATTTTCAAATTTCATCTCACAGAAATATTTCTTACGGTACGCCATTTTACTTTTTTAGTTGAAAAAGATCACCAAAAATAATTGCTTAGAACTTTCGATTTATTGAGATGAATTGAATATATTTTACACCATTGTATAGATAAGTTTATCAGAATTCCAAAGGATTTTAAAATGTTGGGTAAATTCGACCCTAAGAAGCAGTTATAGCTTCTCAGTCAATTTCCCAGCTGGGAACGTAATAGGGCACTTGAAATGTGTGGCGGACATAGGAAAAGAATCTAGTAACAGATTAAAATAGTTTCTCTGTTATCATCAAATTGCTTAGAGCCTAAGAATTAAATAAAGCATGTAATTATAAGAAATGTAGGGCCAAGCAAGATAATTGAAAGGCAAAAAAGCCGGAACATTAAGGGTGACCTTGAATTGTGTCAAATATAAGATAATTTAAATATCTATTTTAGCGCTGCATCATGGGGTCAGAAATGAAAAAATAATGGCAGATAACTAAAAATTACTAAGAATTTTTTTCAAAAAAAAATAGGTTTTTTGTTTGAGTCAATAATTAGAGAAGGTTTTCAAAATTACCACCACCAACATCGATTCAGGAAAGGTACAATTTAGTAAGTATTGCATTATTGCAAAAATGCAACAGTAATATTTGTAGCAGTGGTTGGAAATTTTGCAAAGCGGTTCTTATCAGAGTAAATTAGAGTATCGTATATGAGTGACCTGAAGTATCTTCAAAAGAAAAAAAGAATTTTCAATAAATGTGGGAATATTTTGACCGAACAATTGGACAAGCACGGCCGTTTCTTAAAGAACCAAACGTGACAATGAGATAAACACGCACATTAATGTTAAAATAGCCTAGCTGTGCTGAAACAACATTGTATTTTAAACGATAACTCAAACATTATCTAGTTATTCTGCTAATGTATCTTACAGTAAGATACGATACATCGTAAAATTGTCGATGTGTACTAATTATGAGTCAATTATTTAATCGTTCATAATACGATAATATTCATCAATCATTCATCAATTATTGCAGCCCCATAACTAGTGCTGTATCACTATTGATAGTTGATAGTTTCATGATTTAGTTGTACCAAACCACTCTTTGAAAAAATTTCAAAATGAGGTTAATAAACTCTGTTTCCTTTCATTAGAATGTCTTATTATTCAACACATTTTTTCTCATGAGTTCGGGTGCACCCTCTTTAAGAAGAAAGAAAAACATATACTTTATTTTTATAACAATATACGATTATATCGCATTTTCTGAAACATTACCTAAGACCAAGAATATATTTAGACGTTTAATGCACTGTTTATTGATTGAAAATTACGAAAGCAATTTTCACAACTTTTGGCAAGCCAGAAACATGGAACTTTAAAAAAAAACTCAATAATTAAATAAGTAAACAGAGGTCTTAGTAAAAAACCGCACACTTGAGTCAAATGTATCAGTTCTAGTTTTATAATCTTTAATTTTTAGATTCTGATTTCTAAGCAACTTCAAATATTTAATTAACTGTCAAATCAGTATTTTTTGCAGCTATTTATGTAATTACGAAAATAAATTTATCAACAAAACTCTTGGTGTTCATTTATCTTCAGCAAATACAAATTTTTCAATTTGTCTCAAACTTTTCTTTCAAGATCGTCCTTTATTTTCACTATAAATAATGAACATTTGAAAACGTTTATTTTCACGAATATCTATGCTAATTAAAAATGCGTATTTTGTAATATATTAATTGTATTACAAAACAGCAATGAATTTGCAAACTGGAACTGTTATATTATTAATTCCTTTGAAAGTGTTTTTGGAAAAAATACACATCTGTATAAAATACATTTTCAGAAATCGGGCCGATTTTTTTTCTACGCAAGAATAATGAACATGCAAGAAAGTATTATTTCAACTTAACAAGTACTATAAAAAATAATGGAGATCACATTTGTGTTTCATAAACTAAAACAATTATAAGACATTTAAAACTTCATATATATTTCTATGTAAAAATTGAAAAGAACATATTTAATCACCAAAGATGCTAATTTTAAAATAATGATTATTAAATTTTTCATTTAAATATTAGAATTAAAACAAGTAATAAAATAATGAAATGAACAACAACATTTCTTTACATATATTAAAATTAAAGCAAATGATAAATGTTTAAAGTAGATAATTCTAATTTAAATGTAAATATTACTGACATAAAATGAATTACTTTTATCTGCATGTTTTATTTTAATCCAATAAACATATTTTGTAACGTGTTATTATGGTATACTTTGAAAGTATTAAATTGGTGGCTGGTGAAAGCAAGCATCAATTATATGCTCAAATAAAATTTTATGAAAAAAAAAATTAAATTTAAATTCATTGCTGGTGACAACAAACAGTAATTATATACACAAAACCTCAAGCGATAAAATATTTTATGAAATATATTTTTGATATTTATTTCATTACTGGCGAAATCAAACAATGAAAAGTACTCTGGTGACCATATTTTCTTTTACTAAAACAACAGCATTATAATGACGACAAACACTAAATTCTACATAAAAGTAAAAGAAAAACCTAACATAACTGAATATATCAGAGCCCCATGTGGTTTCCTTTACTCCTCATAACGAAATGTAATCTCATATCGACACATCACATAATACAGCAATTTATTTTATTAACTATAGCGTAAGAATATGGGTTACTATGGTAACGAAAAGTACAAGGAGTCCCTTTCCGGTTTTGTGTCTTTTCAGGAAAATAATCTGAAATGCATCATGGATAGAACAAGGATTTAACAAGGAGATCAACATAAGATAGTAATGACAAAAACACTGCAAAAAAGATATTGTACGCTTTTCATCTTGTTTATTCGTTGCAATAGATTGTAGATCCGTTGATATACTTTGTTGATAAATAATTTATTATTTGCTTAAATTATGTGTAAAATAATTTTTCCTGCTAAATTTCTGCGAATAATTAAGTGAATTATTAGTAGCGTACCTAAAAGAATGCAGATGGAGAGGAAATAAATGTTTCCTCTTATTCTTTAAGGATCAATAAGTATTCGATTTAATTAATTAACCACCATAGTGGCTTTTGTTTTCTCACAAACACAAAATGAAGTTCATGACCCTTTTGAAAATTATGTCTGAAATGTGCGTGACTTATATTTATTGTAACTTTATTCCGTCTGAGCAATTCACATGCAGTAGCATTATTAATATTTTTTCTCTTATTTTGTGGCATCAATAATTACATTAAGCTTAAAGTACACGCAACTCTTTTTTTTACATGGTCCTTTTTACATGGGTTTGAAATAACTCGGTTCACCAAAATACTTCTTTATGCGAATTTTTTGTTCTAGCTCGAATCCAAAACATTTTATTTAAAAAAAAATTTGTCTGTGTAATCAGTAGCGGTCGATTTGTGTCCACACATGTGGGAGTGACATATGTAACGTTTAAATATATTTTATACTCAGTGGAAGAAAGAAAATGGACTATTATGGAAGCATGGGGAAAGCTTACGATTATGGATAGTATTACACATGCTTCTTTTGCCATCAAACAGTTGCGCGAATTACCCTAAAATGCTTGTTGGAAAAAAAAAAATATTTGCCAGCATGCTTTAAAAGCGGAAGTTTCGTAGTACAAAAATCAGCTGTATATTCTGAAATTATAACTATAACAAATGCAACTGTTAGCAAAGAGTTTAACAACATGCAAACGGCTGACATCAAAGAATTGCAGCTATTAACAGCTGATTTAATTCTCGAGGACTTGAAATTTGCAACAAGTAGGAAACAACTTTTTATTTGTCATGATCCTGACATATAGCAAGCATTAAGATTAGAACATAATTTTTAGATTCATGTAGCAGGATATCAAGAATTATATAAGCAACTTCAGAAGCCAATCAGACTTTGCAACTAAAAAAAATGAGGTCGTTATTACCGAATGAACTTCTTCATTTGAATCAAAGCCGATATTTGAGCTAGACATATTGACACATCTACTGATGAGAGCAATTTTGATCCAGATCGTAATAAACGTGCATGCTTTTTATAAGTTGCGATGAATAATTGTTAGTAGTTTTATTCCTAATTTAAATTTGAATTTTATGTTTTATGTACCTATAGACTGAATTTTCACTGTACACTTATTTTAATTTTTATTGAAATAAAAATGAATTGTTTTTGTCTTATAAAAATGTAATATGGATTTCGTTATAACTTTTTTTGCACGGTTTTTTGGGAAAATATTTAGAGTGTTTTCATCTCACATGGTTTTTCATAAGTGTGGAACATAACCCCAAATTTACCATATGACGCACGTATTTTTTATATGATTTTTTGCACGATTTTGTAAGGAACGTATCAAATGTGTAAGAAATAGTTGTGTGTATATTATATTCATTAATTTATCGTTTTTCTTAATTTTCATATCAGAAAAGAATATTATTACTTACTTCAATATTCTATCGTTTCTTTTAATTATATTTGATTGAATAATGTAATTATTACATCTTTTGTTTTAATTATAATATCTAACTGAATAATGTAATAACTGCTTAATATTATAATAAAATATTGCATGTTTTAAATAATTATTAATGCATGCTAAAATAACTATTAATTTTATAATTACGATTATATTATTTCACATAAAATTTTAGATGGTTTCTTTGCAAGTATGTAATGAACTTGGAAAATATTTTTAAATGAACGCATCTCTACGAAAACGTGTTGGAAACTGAAGCAAATAGTTTATATATTTTAGATAATCTTAACAAAATCTTACTTTCTTTTATTATAGGAGAATCAATTATGTTTTGTATTCTTCGTAGTTACTTTTTGATCATGCAATATTTATATCATAAAAAGAGGGGAAATATATATAAATCTGCAGCTCTTTGTTTAAAAAATTTGTAATGAGTTTAGAACCCTACAAATATTTATAGTCAAGTAAACTCTAATCTCACGGTATATTTATTTTCGACTTAATAAATTAGTCCGTTATAAATTAGCTAGCTAGATTTCAACAAATGATAATGAGGACTTAAAGGTAGCTTCTGGGTCTTTAACAATAACAACAACTTTATTTTACATATCTAAGAGTTTATTTAACCCATATTTCTCACATGTGAGTACAGGCTGTGTTTTTTTCAATACGCTGCAAACCTTGTTCTATACAAAGAAGGTGTTACCACAATTTTTTCTCCCCCACAGGTTTCATATGTACTATTTGCTTCTCCTCAAGATAAAATATTGGGATTAATAAATAAACACACAATAGTTTATCCTAAATTACAAAATGTATACCATAATTGTGGGTATAAAACACACATTATGTCCAATACTAAATGATCATAAATTCTTCCAGAGTAAAATGAAACCAAAAGCAAATCACGCGCATATCATTAAATCAGAATACATACATCACACCGCAATATGTGGGACTAAAAGAATAACAATCAGTATACTTCAACAGAAATGAGTGATGCCTTCTGTTTAAAATAATACAGTAAATCAAGACAATACATTCGATAAGCATATCCTTTCGTTAAAGATAGTTCTCTTCCTTTTACATAATCATCATTCTTATACATATATTTCTCTAAACGTTATCTGTAATTCCGTTATGCATATGTAAAAATAATACTTCTCCACTTAAAGAAACCCTTCAAATTTCAGACTGTATTAAATATTTGTTATCTTACAGTTTAAAATATTAATTCTCTCACGTATGAAAATTTTAAATTCACGTATAGAACATTTAAAGCATTCTGGAAAGGTGATACATTTAAAACAATTCTTTTTCAATTTCCCTTCAAAATATCAACTACGCAAATTATTCATATGAAAAGAAATTTGTTTACATAACACAACAGTGCATAATAACAATTCTTAAGACCACTTTTAAGCATATTGACATATTTAATATTATTATTTACCCTTATTCTGACGTTCAGTCACTAAAATACACTTTAAGATGAAACCTTTCAATAATTTTCGAATAATCAGAATTAAAAATTTATTAAATTCTCATTCCTTACAATACTGCATAAAATAATTAGTAAAATCTTTAGAATACTAAATTAGCAATCCTAAAAACAAAATATCCATTCAAATACCTCTCCAAACTATTCAAGCAATAATCTCTAAGTTCAAAAGTCTATAAAACGAGAATTTCAGAGCTCATATTTTTCCTTTCTTTTTTTCAGTCTTTGGGGAAAATAATAAGAAGAAACATAAGAAAAGGAAATTCCTCATCCACATTGACGATCTTCTGATCGTAATGACATGATCCATTGTCTTGCAGCAGTGTCAATTGTCACGCATAAGCCTTTGCGTCCCTTCACGATTACTGTTTACTTTAATCTATCACTCTTGAGTTCTTTGATATTCTACAGTTCCACACAGAAACGTATAGTGGTCGTTATACAGTAAGCTCCCTTGCTTTGCCTTCGGTCACTCACACAAAAGGAGGTTTATCTGGCTAAAGAGGGAAAACTATTATATGATCTTTGCCGACTCTTTTATTTTGGTCATTAAATTTCCCCATTTACCTTTTTTGCAACCGAAGGGGGGTTGCGGTTTTCAACGAAAGAAAAGGATGTTCTGCTTTATGAATATAACATATCGATCAATAACTCCCGAGTCTAAAATTGAAAACAACATTTTTTTTTGCAAAATTATTTTTTATTCATCAACATAACACCTTTTGTTAATCACCTTTTAGGGTTATACAATCGTTCCAACGCTTTTCCAAATCTGTTTTTTTTTTTTTCCCGCAAGAAATCATTTTTGTTGCGAGTAAATAGCGATAAACAGCTTTCTGAATCATCGACTCGTTGCTGTTTTTGTTCCATCGAAAGCAATCGCGGCACCCACTTGGAAAAAACCTTTTTCACTTCACTTCAAAAAACATTTTTCCTGGTCAGATGGATATAAAATTTTGACACGTTTCAAGCAAAGGTTAGTACTCTAGAAAGACCTGGTTACTGGTTTACTACGAGCGCCATCTCTGGGTTAGTCTCGGGAGTTATTGATCGATGTGTTAGCTGTTTGCCTTTATCGCTAAGAAAGCATAAGCCGTAACTCTTGACCACCTCCTCGTTAATGATTTTAGGGGATACTTGATCTTCTCCTGTGATCTGTCACACCCAAGGAATTCAAATGTCCTTTGATGGTTTCATCGGTCTTCGTTGCTTGCACAGTAATTATTTCTACGGGGGTCAAAGAGAGTGTGTCTTCTTATTTTATTGCCATTCTGTCATCGTGGTAGATTTTTAGAAAGGAGGGAAGTATGTTACTTTCTGTGACGGTGTTGGTTCAAAGTTCTTTTCTTCCAAACTTTTGCGTAATGACATGAATTTATTTTCCTTTTACATCTCCGTTTCAAATGATTCAAATCCTTTTCCAACCGTTGTGGATGTTCATTTCACTACTTTTCCGTTCATTACTTAGATTTTGTTTATTGACCACATATATAAACTTCAATTCTTCTTTATGTTTTTTGTGTTCACTATGGTTTTCTTCACAACTACCTGTTTTAATTCGAATTTTCTCTTCTATTATTATCTGCTTTCTTCTGTTTCAAGCCGTTCTTTAGGTTATATTCTTTCCAAGTTTCTCAGTTTTTTTCATCTTCACAAATCCGTTTGATACATTTCTTCTTGCTCTTCATTTAAAACACCTGTTTCATTATTAGATTTTTTTAGCTGATTTGGTAAATTAGAAATATTGTCTTCACTTGACTTCATTTGCTCTTCTAATTTTCAATCTCTGTTTTCTTCAATGGAAATATCTTCCTCTGTAAGAGCCTTTAGAGTTTTCTCGCTGACCTTCTGAAGTTGAGTTAATTGTTGTCCTTCTAAATATTTTAAATATTCTTTTAATAATTGTTATTCTTCTTTTAATTTTTTTCCCTTTTCTTTTTTCAGCATTTGTTCCTTTTTAAACTATTCCTGATTCAATAATTTTCCTTGAATTTCCAAAGGCCTTAATTTTACTTCCTTAGCTTGTATTTCGATTTGCATTTCTTACTTCTCTTTTTTTTAAATTCAACAAACAGTCATAAATCCTCTTCTATTCCATTTTTCTCTTATTTCATCTTTTCTAGGGTACCCCCGAAGTGGAGATTCTTTAAAGTTTTTAATATCCAATGAACTTTAATATTCTTTTTATATTTTCATTTGTATTTCACCTTTCTTTTTTTCTTCTTGAGGCTCAGTATTGAGCTTTATTCCTAATTTTCAATTCTAGTTGTACCTTCCAGTTTTTCTCTCCCACTTTTATTTCTTTAATGCATCCGTGTATTATTGTAATATCTTCCACCTCGTCATCTTCTAAACCAATTAAGGCCCTCTTTAAACTCGGAAATGTCAAACATCAAATTATCTAGATATCAATCACTGTAGCAGCATATTGTTAATCTTTCCTTTCTCTAAAAAAAAGGAATATTTTTCCTAAATTCTTTAAAATAGTTCCTCATGACAAAAATTCCTTGTAAACTCAATTTCCCGTACTGCTTTTGTTCCACACTGGACACGTGTCGTTTCCCCCCTCTTTCGATTCTTCCGTGTAAACTAAAGCATTTTCACCAATTTTTCTCCTCTTTTATACTTTCTAATTCTACTCATTTCTATATTCGTGTACTGATTTCTAGTACAACGAAATAGAGCACTTTGTGAGAGATTTTTCAGTTAGCTACAATTCAACATGCGGGAACTCTCTTCTACAACAACGATAGAAGTTAAAACGACTTACTTACTTGCCAGAATGAGACGTCTTTTTCAGCTTAGTGGCTTATGGCGCGCAGGAAAAAGCGACCGGTCAACTTTTCTTCGCATCCACTGGACTAGCGTTCGATACGCCGCTAGCACCAAGGTGACTAACTCTCTCTTTCCCCAAAGTTTCGAAAAGCCGCTTTACGCCGAAAACGAATGATCATATGGACTTAAAGACAACTCCTGGTCTTCAATAATAAAAATAACTTTATTTTACATTTCTCGGAGATCGGTTCTCCCCAATTTCTCACACGTGAGTACAAGCTACGTCTCTCTTATTAAACTAACAAACCATCTTGTATACAAAGGAAGGGTTACCATTATTTTGTGTCCAACAGGTTTTATATGTACTACAAGCACATTATTTTTTTTCTTTTTAAATCCCTTTTTCTAAAATACTAATTTTAAAATGATTTTAGGTCTTTCAATTAATTTAAAATACTCTAATTTTATATTTCAAATTAATAATTTTTTAATCATTCATAAAAATTACTCTTATTTTAATACATTTATTCCCAAAATTGTGTACAATTAATGAGAAGAAACATAATACGTACGACATGTTTAAAACGTTGGGCTCTTAAGAAATTACGAATAACACATTACGAAAAAAATTTCAAGCAATTAGCTCTTATGCGTTAAAAATGTTTTATTTCATTCTTGCTTTGTTTTGCT
>BMAW01004829.1:0-17679 GCA_019974015.1 Nephila pilipes | reverse complement strand
ATATATATATATATATATATATATATATATATATATATATATATATAATTTAATTATAAGAAATTACATTGATTGTATGGCAAGTATATCCCGTAATTAATAAGTATTTATTTTTAATTATTAATGTATTAGAGTAAAATATACACCAATATTATAATTTCCTTAAAACTAAGTTATACAGTTTTAGCTTTAATTATATTTCCAGAAAAATCATTGCGGTATTATATATATAGAGAGAGAGAAATTCTAAAACGAAGCAAAAAAGCTGAGTAAGGCTTATAAATAGTTATTTGTTTCAAAACAATAGGTCCAAATCATTCTTAAAACCAGAATCCTAATTTTTTCAAAAATGATAATGCTACTAATTATAATGTTTTTATTTTAATTTTAATGTGTAAAAGAAATATTTATAGAAAAAATTTACTCATTCCTTATTTAGAGCATTAGTGATTTGATCTGGACATGATTAGTTATAATTTTTACAGGAGGAAGTCTTACAAAAATTAATGGATATTTATGCAGAATACACTTTAACTTTTTCACCGCTGCCTTCTTCCTCGAACCAGACATTTTTCCGACACTTTAGTGTCTTCTTACTTCACTCAAACAGTGTAAAATGTCTTTACTAAAAGAGACTGATTCTCTATAAAAAGTCAGACCCGATTTATTGAGGCGAATTTCAAAAAGGAGAACTTGATAGTTTTCCTCTGTTAGGCTCTTTTTATGCTTTTCATGCTATATTTTGAGCATATTTGCTGTTGCCACACATACTATAAATAAAAAAAAATGTTCTATTTGTGTGCATAAGTCTGGTCCAAATTTTAAATTAACGGAATTTTAATAAAGTTATAAATGCTATTTGTGTTACAAATATCAAAACTGAAGTCGGTAATCTTAAATTATTCGATAAATTAAAAGGGAAATATAACATAATTTAGAAATATGTTATTTTTCAAGTATCACGGAAACATTACAAATCATAACATCAGGTTGTGTATATAAAAAAACAATTCACTGCTTTTATAACTTTGTCTTTCTATATCGCACAAATTAAACCTTGAAGAACGCTTTATATACAACCTTTTTTTTTTTTTTTTTTTAAAAACTTTTTTTTTTTTTTTTTTTGAAAAACTTTATAGTTTTTATTTATTTATTTATAAGACATCCTCATGTATGGAATAACCTAAGAATGCTTGTTTATCTCTAAATTAGTAACGACATTTCTGCATTAAACAATCGTTCAAAAATACAACAGATCCAGGTATTTTTAATTAATTTTCACAAATGTAGTTGAATTTCCCTGTAGAAAATTTATGTTTATTTCCAAGCTCAAAATTAGAGAAATATATTTTTAAAGTTTTGAAAATTGCCGAAAAAAAAACAACTTAGTTCCTTTAATTTCAAGAAACTGTCCTTAAAAATGCCTAAGGATGCTAAAAAAAAAACAAATTAAATATGTATTTTCCTAATTCGGCACCCAAGACTAGAATTGATTTTTCAGTCAGCAATGTCTTCCACAGTAGTGGTCATGGTAACCGAGTGGTCACATCGCAGTTCTTGTTTCAAATGAGTTATGGGTTCGAATCCTGATGCCACGAAAGACTCGCCGTATAGAAGGGATGATTGGCGTTAAATCAGTCAGGGCCTCAAGTCATCGCATTGGATTGGCATGAAAGTTCGGAAAGGGAGTGCCAGCTCATCTGAACGTAGCTCAAAATTACGAGGTCTGTTACTAATAACCCTTGCGTTTCTTCTAAGTGTTTCACGAATTAAACAATCGTTCATTGATGACTTAAATTTAAAGATCACGTGACTTCAAAAATCTAAGATTACTTTGCTAAAAACATGTTATTAACTTTAAACATTAAACACACGTTTTGTAAGAAACACACTTCACCTAAGCTTTCTGCGAGTGCCGATATTTTTGGTGCCTTTTAAGGCTTTTATATGTAAACTATTAACATATGGAGAAGGAATAATAGCCTTTGTTGCTTCATATATCTCTCACAAATCAATCAAAACAAGAGGAGAAAAGGAACGTCCCGATCAAAGGACGACGGGAAAATGTATTATTTATGTTACATGTAAATATATTAAAGTGGACGTCTTCAAGTTGCCTCATCATTTCCAGTGGAATTATTATTTTTAAATAGCTAATGCAATAGTTTTATGTGATACAGACTATTTCGAAAAGAAAAGGTAATCCGTTGTGGTATTTCTATTGTATAAGTAAGTATGTCTATCTTTTGAGAGAAAAAGAGGCTAGAGAGGGCTAGTAAAAATAAGTTAATTTTCAGCATTTTTACAGTGTACAATTAAATTGGCTTTCATAAATATAACATAATTATCTGAGAATTAAATAAATGCAGTTAAATTGTGTGTAATTCTAATTTTAATTTTTATCTTAAGGAATCAGATACCTCTAACATAATTTTCTAATTATTCTACTGTAGAAGCCTCCGTCAATGATTGTATACTTCATTGTATCAAGTCAGCTGTATCTTTACCACGTAATTTTTAGCTACATTTGTACATAATAACAACTTTTTTCGCCTTCTGACAACTTGATCTATTAGATTAGTAGAAGGGAGAGGGGAGCCCTAGGCAATTACGCGTTGCCGCACGCAAAATCCGTTTTTTATTTTGCTCATTGTCACTTCCACCTAATACCCGAAATCAAACACGATTGATTTCATCCGCCAATTAAAAGGAATGCATGATCCTGTCTCTAGACGTACATCTGCCAACTGCCGGGGCAAGGGACGAGCAGGTGCCATTACGTATTTGTATTGGATTGCGAGCAATAAACACACTCATTTAAGACGTAATTGGTTCTTCCTCAGCTCCTTCCGCTTTCATTTGTGTTGGGGGGAGGGGGTAAAAAAGGACAAACATTCTTTTTAAAAAAAAAAAATACTGAGACTCTTTTTGGTATTTTGGTTCCTCGGTTAAGTTTCAGGAACAAGATGAGATGTTTTAGAATAAAATACATTTCAAAGGCTTCAAAAAATTAAATTGTTTATTTTAATGGTCAAAAAAATCTGCATTTTCTTCTTTTTTAGCTTAAATTTGTTTCATGGAATTGAATCAATTGTTGAAAACATGACGTCGTTCAAATATTCAGCACATAGTCATGTGAGCAGTTTTCAGTTTATTCGATTGTGTTTCCATGGCGATTCACTCCAAACGATTAAGTTATTAAATTAGTTTATATTTAATTAAAGAAAAACCATACAAGCGATGCTCAGTGTTAAAGTTATAATTACATATTTTACGTAAAAAGAAATTTTAAGAAATTGGATATTATTAAATGTGAGAGACAACCATAAAAATATATAAATAGCTATAATATAAGTATGTATAATTCTTTATAAAAAAAATGCATGCTTACTTCTAAACTAATGCAATTTACATTTCAATTAATAATTTTAGCCATTTTAACTAATTCTTAAGTTTTTTCTAAGAGTTTAATTGAAACTAATGTTGCTCCGATTTTTTTTTACTCAGCCCCATAACACCTCTTAATGGAATAGAACATTTTCAAGGCTTAAAAAATCTGAAAACTAAGGAGGATTATGTATACAAACTATTAGGTGTTTGCGCGATATTTTCGGTATTCTCGACGCTTAAACAAAAACCGACCCGTAATTATGTTTTTATTTGCTAACTGCAAAATGTTTCTTTTTAGTGTAATGATAGCGGTAACCTAGTAGTCATGGTCGCGAACTCACTTCCGACATTGTTTCTTCTGAATTCTGATGGTACGAAAGATTCGCGGTGTGGCTGAGTGTGCTAAATATGTTGAGGCTCCAATTTCTCCCAATGGCGGGGTGTGGAAGCTTCGAGAGAGCTGGCTGGCTCAGGTATCATCCTCGTCGGGTGACTGGGGCTCAAAATTACATGGTCCTCACGTGCTTCCAAGCGCGATGTTAATTAAAAATCAATATCATTAGCGTAATTTAGATAGTACGGATAATTGCGGGTCGTGTTCACAAGACGGGGTAATTTTATATCCCTGTGGAAATTTTCAAAATACATTATAAATTTTACATTTCATCATTCAAATGAATTTTCAAGTGAAGAGTTAAATCATTCTAATCCTTCAGTTCTTTAAGAGTAAACGATATTTTGTTTTCATCTGAACAGAGTTCGAGGTAACAGAATAGCTAGAGGTAACCGGTCACGAGCTCGTGACCGCCGACGTTTGGGTTGGTCTGTATGTTCGAATCATGATACCACTTAAGACTTGTGTAATGAGGCTGATACATATAAAGTTTGTTGGGGGTCAGAGTCCACTCATTAGGGAAGTTAAGTGACAAGGGAGTGTCAACACATGCGTTGCTCCTTGTCACTTAACAGAGGTTCTATTTGACAAGATTCGTCGTCATATCGAAGCCGTCCTTTCTGAGGGCATTGGTAATAAAACAATTAATATACCAATTGTTCTAAATAGCCGTAGTCTATTCGTTAAGATATAAAGCTTTATTCCCGTAGTGTGACACAGAAGTTTGGAGAGTGATTGATGGACTGAAAAAGTAAGACGTTGACTATCGGCAGAATGCCCAAGAGAGCTAATCTCACCAAAAGGGTTTGGAAAACATAAGATATTACATAATTTTGAAATTCAAAAATAAATAAAAGCTTACAATGTGTTTACAGAGAGTGACGTTTTAATTATTATTACTTCCCATTCTCATTTTTCTTTCTTCCTTTTTTGGAATGCATATCAATCTGTATTCAAATGACGCCATGTATTCCAGCTAACAATGGATACCGATACTATGACTATGGCCCACAACCAGTCTGCGCCGGTCAGCCACAGCTTTGGTTCAAAGTATGCACACAAAAAGGAGATTTGAAATATTCAGAAATAAAATCAAAAATTTAAACAATTATGAAATTTGTTAAGAAATTTTATGAGCCCTAAGAATACAGTATAGCTTGAAATACAAACTAGAGTTCTCACATAAGGTCCACAGCCACAAATAGGTTTTGCTTCAATAACAGGATAATTTAAATGAAAATTTTTGGTAAAAGGGCAAGAGAGAAAACGTAGGACCTCGTAATTCTCAGGTTTATTCAAGGGATTAATGCATTAGGACTTGAAATCACAACTCAACAAAAACAATGCCGATCTGGAGTTCTCAACCTTGAGCATCCGGCTACCGAGGCCTCTAGAAGTTCTCAAAGGCATTACTGACTTATATATAAATTCTGGTCTTGGCTTCCAGATTAAGAAAATGCATATTATTTGTTCGTTACGTAAGCTAATTCATCGACTTTATTAAGGGGCAATTCAACAAACTTACACTTTCCAAACTTCCACACCTCATCAGTGAGAGGTCTTCGAAACTCAAAAGACTTAATGTTCATTCGCCCCTCTACATATTAGATTTTTAGGGGAATCTGAGCTCGAATATGCTGCTGGATTGAAACCTCGCGAGCTCGATGAGGTGACTACTCGGATATCGCTACCGAGCCATCCAAACGTGCCTCAAGAGCCTTGGTTACTCTGTTGATACATTAACGAATTCATAAATGATTGTTATCAAGTAGATTTCGTGTTCCCATAAGGAGTATTAGAACTTATAAATGCTGAATACAGGGGGATTAATTACAAATGCGATAAACGTGCAGGAGAGGAAAGGGCGTAATGAGGATTCTGAAACACGTACCATTCCAGGGTCAGTAAGGCCTTTTACACGAGCTAGGGTCAAAAGAAGCAAAAGACTGAAACAACATGTTTGTGTAACGGAAAGCATTTTAATAAGTTTTACATTGGTAAAAAGCCCACATGATGCTGAAGGTGTTGAAAATTTCGCATAAGTACTTCCACAGGATTCACATTGGCGTCTCATTGAACCTCTAAAATTCTGGAAGATCCCTAGTTGTCTTGAATCCTCCATGCAACTACAGGGATGCGAGGAACTTCAACTAATTGAACTGGGATCTCATTCACTAAGGACTTCATATGATTCTAACAGAAGTCCTGGCATGATAGGTCAGAGGATCTAGCAAACCATCGAACCGAACCACCATGACCGATCCAATGATGTCCAAATACATGTATTTGCGTACAATGGGATTTCTTCAAAAGCCCACAGGTGGATATTATGCTATTTGAAGGCTCCCATTCTTGTGAAACATGTTTCGTCCATGTACAAAATATATGCTGCCAATTCAAAGGACCTCTGTTGACGAAATCAAATAGAACAATCCCTCGGATGTTGATCATCTTCAGGATCCACTACTAGGATGCACTGCATTTGGCATTTGCTTTGCTGACAATACCCTCCCTACGGTAAATTGGCAAATAACCAATCTATGGACTATCTCTCAATAACTCGTATTTTAATTCATTTCTGCAAGACGTAAAACAATTTTTTCATTGTCCGGCGCCCTCGTCGACTAATGGTAAATATCTCGAAACAACCATTCTCACTCAACCGTCTGTGCTTACCGGTTGTATGATGACGCTTTACATAATATAAATTAATATATTTTATTAAATTTGTACCATGTATACGACTTAAGAAAGAATATTGTAAAAAGTTTTATTATTTAAACTTATTAATGATATAGGCTCTTTCATAATTTGCTTATATTTGAATTTTAGAATGGTCATTTTATGCAAATTTTTACTCATAAGTAATTCTGAAAGAAAAAAAGATTTATACTGTACTTAATGATCTCTCTTATTTATTTATTTTTGTTTTGCTTATCTGATTTTTGAGAACGTGTGAAATGTGTTGGCTTACTAATTATTATTATGTTGGTGTTATTAACGTTTATTTTTTATTAGTATAACAGCAACTATAGAAACAGTGTAGTATTAGAAAACAAATTTGAAATATAACAATTTTTAAGGTTAGAAAACAATTTAAAACCAAAATATTAACATTTTTTTAATAACGAAAATAAAAAAAAATGGCATTCATTATAGAAAATAAATTTTACCTTTGTCATATATAGATATATATATATATAAAGATAAAAATTTATTACGTTTATTACATGTTTAAAATTATTATATTTATCTTTAAATTATAAAAAAGATAAGTTTTAAGAAATTCTAGTACTTAAAATTTATTTTCTAATTTTAAAAATTTTATATTTAAAATTTATTTTTAAATTATTCACGAGTTCTCAGAGTTCAAAGATATGATGTCACAGTATAGTAGGTAAACAAATCAAAATACTTCATAAGTTCTCAGAAATAAAATAAACAAATAATAATAATACTAATAATAAAAGAGAATAGTCAGCATGATTTTTATCTATCAGTTTTACATATATGTAAAAATTTGCACAAAATGACTTTTTCAAAAATGAAATGAAAACAAATTGTAAATGAAACTTTATCATGAATAAATCATAATAATAATATGCTTACAATATCCTTTTTAAATCGCATACATGATGCAAACTTAAAAAAGTATGTTAATTTTTAATGTGAAGTGTAAAAAAAAGGAAATTAATTAGCTTATGAAAGCTATTTCTATGAGAAAATAATAAGGACGCAATAAAAAGGGAAATATATGAATTGCAAAGCATCTAAACTACCAACATTTCAGACACAAAGAAATTAGAAGATAAAGCTCAAATATAAAAATAATAAATATTTTTAAAAATGTAAAAAAATAGTATAATCATAATGGAGCCTTCTAGAATGTATCGAAATATAACAACTAAAATGTATAGAGTAACAGTATTTATGTAAGAAGATAAAGCTCATAGTAAACTCAAAAACTTTATTTTTAAATGTGGTTGTTTTTATCTCAAATTCAAAATATTGTCGTTTATATGCTCTCAATATACTATACATAATATTGATATGTATTTTTAAGAAATATTAACTATTGTTTGTATTTACCATTATTGTTCAGAATCTGAAAAAAAATTTGTGCATCAGAAAAATATTTAGAAAACAAATGACTACAAATGTAAAGAAAAATTTGAAACAAATTTAGTACAAAGAGTGGAGTAAAACTTTTAGGAATAAAGGCTGTTCAATTCACATATCCTGTTCAAGAAATATATAAAATTTAATTAGAAAAAAAATGTGTGATGAGATTCCAATTTCATACTCAAAATCAGCTGCATTAAAAATAAAAGTACTTTCATCATTGAACTTAGTGTTGATCAACATAATTATTCTATAAATGAAAGTTTTTAATTATACTAAGCAATTCAATCTATTCAAAAGAAATGTAAAAATATTACCCATGTACCAATTTTTTCTAATTTCATTTATTTAAGCAGTGTGAGAAAGCGTAATAGGAATTGCTTTTCAACTAAATAATATTCAGTCAACTGCAAACAACTATACATGAAACAAACAATGTATTTCATTATTTTTTAAATATTAAATAATTAAAATCTAATTTATTCATATTCTAATAAGTATGTTAATCCATTAAATTAAATGAAAAGATGTAGAATATTGAAAATAAACTTAGAAGTTTTAGTGTCAGAAAATAATTTTTTAAATTTTAATTATATAATATTCAATTAGGTATAAGCAACTTTACGTAAAACAGAATGAGTACTTACGATTTAATAAATGATTTCAATAATAATTATAAATGATTTCAATTAATGTTAAAATCATATTAATTTAATTAATGCATTAAATTAAATGAAAAAAGTAGGGGTTGAAAATAAACATTTGATTTTTAGGTGAGAAAAAAAAATTGTAACGGGATATTATTTGGTCAATATATATAATCAACTTAGCAAACGCAGAATAAAAATTTGGGTTTTAAAAGAATAGCTTCTAGTTGATTTGTTTAATTAAATGAAAATAAGTAGAATTGAAAAATAAAAGTAACAATTTAAATGTTAGAAAATATGTGTGTTTTTAAACTTCAACTAAACAATACTTCAACAGAACAACAACATTGCGTGTAAGAAGAATATGCACAGTTAAAATTTTAAATTTTCCTCCACTTATTTCATTAATTTCTCTCTCTCGTTTTATACCAGTTACTTTATTTAATATAATTACATTGTAAATATATATATATAACACAATATTCAACGAAATTAATATCCAATCCAGCAACTTTGCATGGAAAAATAAGAACTTGTCATTAAAATTTTTTTAAAGTTGTTTAGTTCAGATTGTTTTAATTCTATCCAAATAATTAATTTAATTTCGGTTATGTTCAAATACGATTCACTTATGGGTAAAACATGCACTCCTTGTCTTGACAGTAAGAGAGTGCGATATTAATAAACAATCAATCAATGCAGAGGTAAGAGTAGTCCCTTAAAGTAACCTCTTATCGGCAAGAAGAGGGAAGATGCAATTTTCATCCCGCCTCTTTTTCCAATGTTCCTCTGTTTTTCCTGAGTGGCTCATAACCTGTGTATTTTAATAACTCGGATCGTTAAGAGAGGATAATCTGCAAACAATTTTGCTGATAAGAAGTACTAATTTCTTTCTCCAATACGATGAAATGACATCTCAGAAAAAACAATTAGTTTCATTGCAATAATGTAGCATGTGTACATAAATTTTATGTAAAATGTCACATGCTTATAAGAAATTTAAACTTCTTTGTACCTGTTGTTCTATGAGTATTACAGCAAATATCGTCGAATTTGCTTACCAGACCGGTGAGGCTAAAAATGTTATGATATGCCTCTTTCCAAAAAAGTTTCCTGACCCCTAGTTTAGAGATATTTCAAAAATACAGTTAGTTAATATCAGTTAGCGATTTAGACAATAATGATAAGTTCAAAAATATTCTAACATTATATAATTGTAACATTGCAAAACTCAAAGATTACATTGGATGTAATAATATCATTACTTGTGAAAATGAAGAAGGGAAATTGCATTTGTAAAATGTATTTTCTAAGAAAAAAATTCGTTTTCCACTTTTAAAAACGAATTTAAAGAAAGTATAAAAAGAGTTATGGAGCAAAATATAGTTATAAGTTTATAAAAATTGCATTACTTATAATTTATTCTTACGAAAAATAATAGGGAAACATCTAGACTTTTGCAAACAGACTCTTCACTGCAACCTTATCAGTTTTCAATCAAAGCAAATTCCTTAGCCCATAGATATCAGAAGCTTCATTTGATACCTCATGTCTGTCGCGCGACGTTTTTGAAAACGGCAGTGTTTCTTAGTGGTAGTCAAACAAATTACAGTGGAGAGTATAAAGTTCATGTTTGTTTGAAGCATTGAGCAAATAAGTGCTTCGAAATCAAAAAGAGACAAAAATCATACTAAAAGATGTCCTCATATAGATAGACCGAATACGCGAAAGCTTTTAATTTACTTTTTAGTGCATTTAAGAATGGAAAATATTTCATCTCAAATTTCGTAACATCAATTCGGCGCCCTCTGGATGCTGTGCCCGGGAATGGATGTCCTCCCTTGCCACTAAGCTACGCCATTGGACTTTTTGTTTCGTGCATTTAATAAAATTCAAATAATAAATTAATTTCTATTAATTAAGTAAAAAAACGACCCTTGTTTACATTTTTTAATTTTTTTTATGTATTTATTTATTGCCAAATCGCATTAAAAAGCAACTTTTTATCCTATTTCCTTATTACAAATCACTGTCCATTTAAAATGCTCAAATAGTAAAAGCAACATATAGCACCTGCCGTACCATAATTGGATTACCAAAAACGTTCAGGAATTCAAAATCAGCAAACCGGTAAAAGATCGCCTGGGGCTCTTTTGACCCTCGTGATGTTAATTAAAGGGGATAGAAGCGTGCGTTGCACGTGCCCCTGGCGTGAACACCCCTTTGACGGCACGGGTCAAGACCCCCTTTTTTCATTCCCTCTTCTCCGGAATGATTTAGGACCGGATGCCGCAGCTGCTGGAGAGCGCACCTGTCCTCTTGGGTGGGAGGAGTCAGAAGTCTCCGCCCCCGTTTAAACGGGTCAATTACGTGGCACGTTTGTGTTTCGTCGTGGATAATGAATCAATTAAATGCCTCTCTCGGAAGGCGCTCATTCACTTCTGCTCAGCGCAACGAACGAATCGATTGACTCGGGAAGTTATGAATTACTTACGCGCATTAACGGAAATGAAGCGAAGCGAAGAGAGGAAAGTCGAACAAAGGTGGATATTTATATTTTAAGCAGAATTGCTAATGTATTTATTGATTTTTCTGTATCAAAGCTTGGAAAGTTAGTCTTTTCGAAAATTTTTAACTAAATGAAGTGCGTACACCACCCATTAAGTTTGTAAACGATATATTTGTTTCGTTAATTTCTTAATGTTTGAATTGAATTTTCTTCTTACAATTCTCAAAGAAAAAATTTAAAATACTTACCTAAACTTTTTCCCCAAAAAATAACAAAAAAATTTATAACAACAAAAGAGAGTTGAATATACAATTCAGTTGATATAATTATTGATCGTGTGGAATAGTTGTTTCAAATTTTTTCCCCAAATTTTTGTTCATTATTGTATTTATTTTAACATGGTAGTTTCCTCAAATGAGAATTTGATTTATATTTGTTCTTAGTTCCCAAGGGTTTTATTTAATAAAAATGTCTATTCCTAACTTCGACTTAAATGTATGAGGCAATTACGAAAATTTTGAATTTTCTGAAACTAATGCTTCTTCCTCCCCAAACTCCATTCTTTTTTCCCTCTCCTTTATCAATCAATTAGTTGTAAATAAATACAGAGATTAAAAGTTGGACTTCTATTCGAAAAGAAAGAAAAAATTGCAGTATTTTCAAAAAAAAAAAAAAAAAAATCCTGATAGCATTTTTTTTAAAAAATTTCTTCGCATAAATACAGAAATAAATTCTAATTTAATCTCAAAGGTACACATTCAAAACAAAAATTGCTTAACGCATTTCAAAATAAACTATGTTAGAAAAAAAAATTGTTTTGAAATTGTGTTTCTTTTTTCCTTGGAATTTTTTTAATGAAATCATATTTAACTTAATTTCGACTAATAATCCTTTCGAATATGAAGGTATCAAACATCAACGTTTATTTCCCTCCGTTGAAGAGTTATTGTAAATTCATTGAGAAAATTTTTTGCTTAAATATACCGATATCTGAATTCTGTCAATTGTGTAAAGCTCTCCTCCATTGTGTGTGTGTGTGTGTGAGAGAGAGAGAGAGAGAGAGATAGAGAGAGAGAGAGAGTTCATTTTCATTTTTTCCACGTTTAAACTTCGTTTTACTGCACGTGACTTATGAATGGGCTTTTTAACAGAATTACCTATTCTGCTCAAAATGATACATTAAATAAAATTTCTGTTCATTGTGATAATTAGCTGTCCTTTCAAACCGAAAGTGTTTTTCACTTTATATAACTTCTGATATTGTTACTTTTTAAGCATGTTCATCAGTTTGCTCAATTACTCATTCTAAACGGGCTTTTTTTGCACTGTAAAATAAAAAACATTTAAATTACATTATTTATTGAATGGAATATGAATATGTTGCAGTTTGGAATTGCAAAGTCAGAGAATACTTAATCCAAAATTTCAGTTAAAGTACTTCGAAAAGTTTGAAATATTTTTCTAATTATAATTGCAAAAATTTCAAGTAATAAATTGATAGTCTAGATTGTATCACCAATCTTTGATCAATTTTTTGACATTATTGTAATATTAATAATGAGTACATCTTTAAAATAATTCGAGACATTGTATGTACAGAATAAATTTAAAATGGCTGTAAAATTTTTGATTTTGACCATATAATTTTGCCTCATATTCATGTGACGAGGATGACAACTAAATTAGAGACCTACTCAGCTAAATTCCACACCATCTCAGCGAAATCGACAAGTGGAGTGACTTCGAAGATGAGAGAAGACACCAAATCAAGTGTCATCATCGTCATGGAACGGTATCTCAAAATTTTGAGAATCGTCGTCAATAGCCCTTGTGTTGCTTTTAATACGACGTTAATAAAAACCAAATCTACTCATATCCGAAAATTGAGTCATGAATTTTGAGATTTGTCCCTTAGCAACAAGTGAAAACTGCTCAACCATCAGGGGATTATTTTTTTTTTTTTTGGGCAAGTCCTGTTTTGTTCTTTTTTTTTTTTTTTTTTTTCTCATGAGGTTTACCGTCCTTGGTAAACACGAGTATTGTGATAACTTGGTGACAGATGCGTTGCTGTGAGTTTCAGCCCCCGGTGACAACTGGAGATTTAGCGCACCGTACTGTTTGCTGAAACGCAAAATGGAAATGGAAGGAAAAGAAGAAAAAAGTTTAATGTATTCAAAGTAATAGTGTTTAATTTTTAAAATATCATAGATTTTTATTATTAATAGTTTTAAATACTTCAATTTTTTAAAGCATTCTTATATGCATATATTTTCAATGTTTCGCAAATTCTTACAGATAGAACGAAGTAAAGTAACTAAGAAAACATGGATAATTCGAAAATTTAATTATTTTCAAATATAACAATGCAAAAACGTAACTTAAGCATTACTTTGGGTATAATTATACAATAACTTAAAAATAATGTTAGTATAAAGCTTAAAAAAATAGTTTGATACTTAATGCTTTAAATATAGCCGTTAAATTAATAATAATAATAAAAAAAAACAATTTCCTTAGCCTTGGCTGCAGCAAATTCATCGATGAATTCATTAAAATGCATGATGTGAGTAACTTCCTGCTTCATACTCAGCAAAGCCAAGGCTGACAATCTTTCCTCTAGTGTGAATGGTCTCAGGTAGGACAAGATAAATTTTTATTTACTGAAAGATATTTCACAAAGGGCTACGCGGTGGTCCCAACAGTCAATAAAACTGAGTATGCCTATATTTTTATTTACTTTTGAGTGCATTTAAAGATGAAAAGCATTTCATTCTAACATTTCGTAACAGCAATTGGGTGCGCCATGGATGATGAGCAGGGGAACAAATGTCCCACCTTATGCCCCCCTCTCCTAGCTACGCTCCGCTTTCTGTATTTTCGACTCTTCTTCTCGTCCACCAATTTTTACATTCCTCCTTCATTTCTAACAACTAAGTTACAGATACGTTTTTTTGGTTTCCCGTAGCCATACTTGTGCCCCATTCCTCGACATTCAATCACACTTCCTCGTATTATCATCACTTTTGATGCGTATGAAATTTTTTTTTTATTGTTTTTCAATTCGAAAACATTTTTGCGGGAAAAAATCAAATCTGTTGCAATAAAATTTAAGAGATCACAGTTATCTTTAGATTATTAATATTCCTTTTTTAGCTCATTATTTTACAGCTGTTTAATGCAGCGATTTTATTGTTTGTTCCTGACCCTAAAACTGGTCTTTCAAATGCAGAAATCATTGCTGACAAACTTGAACGCAGATGGATTATTTAATGGATATTCACCTTCATTCAAAAGAAGGAAGTAAAATTTGTTTTTGAGCGTTACCTACAAAGGTTGGCGCAGATGGAACAAACTGGAGGACATTAAAAACCATAAAATTATGTAAGAAATTGATAAACACGACTTCTCACTTTTCATGAAAGCACCTATGAATGAAGTACTTTTATATTATAAAGTTAGAGACACACAAATGCTCTCAAATGATCATTTTAAACTAATCGTATTCATAAGCAAAAGAACAAGCTTATGAACTTAGTTTCATGCTATTCTTTTGAAACTAGATTTTTTTTTTCTTTCTAAATTCGTTTTAAACATTTAGAAACGAATTTATGCTCGAAATACCCAGCGCGACACTTCTTTAATGCACCGCATTACATTCTACTGAGTATGGATAACGTTCTATATTTGCAAAGAGGTCCTACACATTTTCTCCTCAAACACAGTGGTGGCCTAATGGTCAACGCCCCCCCCCCCCCGGTGGCTTTTGTTGAGTCTTGTGTTCGAGTCCTGATTCTATTAAATGCACGTTATGTAGCGGGGCTGATACACTTAAATTCTTTTGAGACTCCAACTTTTCCAGTTGACTCAGCGCAGGTGTCGGTCTCGGCACTTGATTGTTGTTTAAAATTCAAGTATAATCGCCAATATGATGAAAGTTGAATCTGTTGAAGTTTGGAGAGGGAGGTGTCAGTTCAGGTATTTGTCTGGTCGTTTTATCATGGTTCAAACCGAAACGATAGGCCTCCAATAGCCCTCGTGTGGCTTATATCCTGTTAGTCAGAATGGAACTTGGTCGTAAATCGGAGAGACACCAGCATTATTTTGTCAATGTTCATATTTTATCGTTATTTATTTATTAATTTTGAATGATAAGGCAAACAACTCAATAAATCCACTAACATCTCGGGTATGACAATGCCATTAGTAACTTTAGATAAGTGTTGCTGAAATGGCAGAGTAACTCATCACTGGGAGTTGATTTCATAAGAAAAACCTTTATCACCTTAGACACACAAAAAAAAGAAACAATTGTGTGAAGATAGCGTTAATCAAAAGCCAAACTTTAAAATAGTCCCCCCAAACTGATTTTTTTTAAATCTGTTTGTTTTTCTTTCTCAAATGTGATAAATCTTATACACAAAAGGCCTCTAAATTAAAATATTTCTTAAAAGCATGTTGTTAAGGTGCTCAAGAGCATTGTTTGATTTCCCATACGGAAAATTCTGAATTTTAGCTATGAATAACACCACACACACACACACACACACACATATATATATATATATATATATATATAATGATACTAGTTTTGTAATAGTCATGTCAAAGGACACAGGAATGATCAGAGTACAGTCTATTTTACGTTTAATGAGAGAGAGGCAATAGTTACATCATGAAATTTGAAGCAGACGCCACGTTCGACTTTTCGCCTTCGTGGCTAAATCGGAAGAGAAAGAAACTTTCCATGTTCGGGAATTTAAATGCAAAATCACGAGAGCTATTGGCAACAGACCTCGTAATTTTGAACCTAGGTCAAGTGACGAGGAGAACACTTGTGCTGGCACCCTTTCTCCTAATTTCCACACCTTGCCAATTTGAGGACTTTGAACCTCGACAGATTTAAGATGCATCAGGTCTATCTATACGGGGTATCTTTAGTAGCATCAAGTTTCGTACCCATGGGTCGACAAAAAAAAACACCCCGAGTCCTCAACCATGACCATTAGACTACTGCGGCAACAAAAAAATGTTTGGAAATTCCTAATAGATTGAATGTATTTATGCATTATTGTGTAGAGAAGAGAAGGCTAATTAGGGCATTGATTTTCCTTTAATGAACCAAAAAAGAGCAGATATTCTTCACAATAATGTTTTTTATTATGCTAATTTAACCACGAACATTCACAAGTACAACTAGCTTGATAATATTAATATCTGCATATAAACACATAGACTAGGGGAAGAGAAGGACCTAATGTGTTTTCTCATACCGATGACGCCGGAATAAGATAAATGTAATTATGTGTCACAACAAAATATTTACACACAAAAAAATATTTTGTAGAAATCTGTCTGCGTAATGTCGCAATCATTAAATCGAATTTCCGAGAATTTGAGTGCATATTTTTCACTTTTCGACTTCAGGGAATTATAATGTAGCCAATTCAGGTGTATTCAGAAGGTCCCTGCCTCTCTTCAAAAAATACTTCTAAGATGTATTATGAAATATTATGAAGAATAAAAAAAAAAAAAGCTATTGCAGTTAATTGTAATGTCGACTTTAATTAAATTTATTAAGTTTTTAACTTCTTCTTTTAAATAAAATTCTTTTTGAATTTTTACAGTTTGGTCTGAATAGGAATTTCAGTTTTCAAAAAATGTGTTTATTCTTTTCGTCAACATTTGTATTATACCAGCCCCCCCCCCCCCCCCCCCCCGGCGGGCCCCCCCCGGAAATATTTCATTTTATATTATTCGGCAGGGAAGGAGTGACACCATTGATAAAGATGATGGTGAAGAGAAGGAATCTCCGTCTGAAAAAATTTCTAGCACTTAATTATTAAAAATGAAATCCATCAAAGGCTTAAAATTCTGGTTCCACAGACTGTTAAAAAATTTCTCACAATACTTGTGACAATTTGCTCTTGACGGTTTTTTTTTTTTTTTTTTTTCCTTAAAAAAAATTGAAAAGGAGTTCAAAGAATTAACATTGCTCAGAGATACCATAACCTAAAATACTGCGGAGTCCCTTTAATTCGCAGTAGTTGGAATCCATGGTTACTAATCCGGGATTTAAGTATTGATATAAAATGAGCAATAATATAATTTCCAACATCGATTGGAATTGTTTGCGTTACGCTTACATTTTTTTCGACATTATTAGCCACCTAAGGAACTATTGTTTTCGATAGGCGCACCAGATCACTTTTCAATTTCTTAATATGTAAATTAGATTCTTTTTAACCATGTTCTATTTCATAATTTCACGTTTCTATCCATAGACATAAAGTTAAATTTTCTATATTATTTTAAATAGTACTTAAAGGTTTTGGCTGTAATGTTAAATATAAGCAATTGGTAATTTTAACTATTAACTAGGATTTATTCAAATACCTCAATTTTTCCATTCTATCCGTAGGTAAAATGTTAAATTGTCTTACAATTTTTCATATTCAATTTAAAAATTTACCATTTCCTTTCATTTTAAGTACATTTAGCTTAAAATTTAATCAGTTTAACAATTTATAGTTTGATTACTTGTACCTTATATAATATTCAATTTAATAAATATATATATATATATATATATATATATATATATATATATATATATATAT
>BMAW01004826.1:511729-574799 GCA_019974015.1 Nephila pilipes | reverse complement strand
ATCCTATTAACTCAAAATATGTTTCTTTAGACTTTTTTTCCCCCACTTCCTTTTCTCTCTGTCTCTTCTGCTTTCCAGAATACAAACACGTCGCAGGTTCTGAATAGAAACCTTTCACATGGATAAATTCATTGCTTATTAATCTCTGGTGAGGAAAACAACACCCAAGCTGACACACACCCCTCCAAACTTCCACACCATGACATCAGGAATTGGGATTTTATATATATACATAAACACACATATATATATATACATAAACACACACACACACATGTATATACATAAACATATATATATATATACACACAAACATATATATATATACACACAAACATATATATATACACAAACATATAGATACACAAACATATAGATACATAAACATATATAAATATATATATACACATAAATATATATATACATAAACATATATGTACATAAACATATATATACACACACACACATAAACAGGAAGTAGGTAAACAAACACAATTATCCATAAAATGTCATAAAAAATTTTCTTGGCATCATGACCATTTTTTAATAATGTATAAATACAGTGAACAAAACATATACTTACCTTCAATCATGCTTACCATTACAGACTTTTCATTAAGTCACAAAATTATTTCTTAAGTAAAATGCTTAGGAATATTTCAAATTCTTTAAATGCGGCAGTGTTGTACTTGTTTCACAAATTTACTACTATTCAGGAAAACGCAACTAAGAATAATTAATCATGATGAATATAAATACTGGATCCGTCTATAATAATCCGTCTGTTTGGATCCGTAATAAACATGAGTAAGTGTTATTTAATCAAGGTTATAAATTATTCAAAGCATATAATACATGTCGGACTCGCCTGTCATACTAGCGTCTCTTTTTGTTACAATTTGCGCATCTTTCTCAAATGGAAACCTACCAAATGGAAGAATCTATTAAAAACCGCAGTGACGACGATCGATACGACAACGGAAGGCCTGTTGACAGTGGAGAATTTTTGGATGCGTAATTGATTAATTTATTGATCGAATGAAGAAGGGATGTAGGGCAACAAGGGCCATTATCCCTATCTGGATAAAATAGTTTCAAATTAATAAATATCAAAGAATTTCATTTTCTGTAAAAAAAAAAACTCTAAAGTTCTTCTTATTTAATACCGCTTTCTGTAAAAGATCTCTGAAAGTGATAATGCAGCAGGAATATATTTGAAGAAAGTTCCAGAGTTCATTTCTATGGGAGGTATAGTTTGCTCAAGTTAGAGAATATGATCCAGATAATTGATCCTACTACAGGTAGAACAAAGAGCATTATCCTGCAAATTAAATTTATTTAAAAGACCAGGAGTAATTATCATTTTGCTGAGACATCGGATTCCTAGAATTTCCTCTCTTCTGTTATTTGTCCAATTAGAGATTGTATCAATGGTAGGAATGTTCCCCAAAATTTCAAAGTATTTGCTGCAGTAAAAATTTCCGTTAGTTTTTTCTAGTCTGTTATGGTAATTGTACGTATGGATGTCTTCTGAAGCTATCCAGTCGATATTTACTTCAAATTCTATTACAGATCTTGCGATTTTGTCAGCTTGTTCATTCCAATAAATTTTTGAGTGACCCGGAATCCAAAGAATACCAACAGCATATTATAATGAGAAAGAATAAGAATCTTATTGACCAATCTATGAATCACCTTAGGGGATTTGATCGAGAAATTTTGTAATGCAGATAAAACTGAATAGCTATCGTATAGAATAAGCAATTTATTATGTATTTCTGTTAGTTCATCCAACGCTTGACAAATCGCTAGCGCTTCAGCCGTGAAGATGGAGTTAATTGGATTTATTTTATAAGAAAAGGAAGTAGTTCGTGTTACACCTGCTATGGAAGTAATGTTTGGGTTTTTAGATGCCTCTGTAGCAATTATGAAAAAATCTTGGAATATGTGTTCTAGTAATTCATTAAAGGAGCTACTAATTATGGGGATTGGGAGATTTTCGTTTTGAAAGCAGAATTCATTCATATAAATTGAACAAGGAATATCAGTGAAATGGATTAGACTAGGGATTAATATTATCTTTTCCCTATCGGTATTCAAATTTCTAAGAATATGATCAACACATTTTTTGTCATCTTCCATTATTGCAAGATTTATTGAGCCCTGGTTATTCAGATGCATAGGGGAATATTTCCCATTAGATATTTGAACAATAAAAAAATTTTGCACCAGCAGTCTAATTTTTTTGGAGAGCAATTCTTGTCCAGCCAATTTCAAAAGAACGATATTAGGGGTCCATTGAGGAAGAGCTAGAGCGATTCTGAGAGCTTTGGTTTGAATAATATTGAAAGGTTTTAGTTGATGATCCGACCATTTATTAATGATGTGGCAAGTGTAGAAAAAGGAACTGCAGAAGCTATTGTTGATTAACTGAATAAGATTATTAGCTCGCGGACCATGATGTTTGTAGGCCATACCTTTAAGGGCATTAATCTTTTTTAGAGCTTTATTTTTCATTTGGTTCATGATGGTAGTATTTTGTTTCCATTTGGAGAAATATACTCCTAAATATTTCATAGAGGTTTGCCATGGGAGAGGGTAACCAGCCAATAATACATTAGGAAAAGTATGAACTCTTTTGTTAGAAAGCTCTACTATAGTACTTTTTCATGACTTAAATTTAGTTTCTAATAATTGCACCACTGAGAAAATTATTTCTAGGGTATTTTGTAGTTTGCGACATATTGTATCAAGAGAGTAATGGGAACAATAAATAAAAATATCATCAGTATAAATAGAACAATAACCTCCAGAATCCAAAGTTTCAAAAAAATCATACATGTAGATGGTAAATAAAATTGGGGATAGAATACTGCCCTGGGGGAGACCTTTAAAAAGAATTTTTTTTCTATTGAGAGAACGTTCCTCCATCGAATTTGAAAAGAGAGAAATTCATGAATCCAAAGAGCAATTTTTCCCGTTATACCTATTTGTAGACATTTGTAAAGGAGGCCATCTATATATACAGAATCATAAGTACTTTTTATACCAAGGCTAATTCCCACGAAATATTTCTTTCCTAATTTTAAACTCAACTATTGCCTTAGGAATAAGGTAAGTCGCAGTTCTACTGTCCTTAAAAGGAACAAAACCATAATGTTGAGGATTAAGCTTTTGATTAATTGTCAGATAATGAGTAATGCGACCGGATAGAATTCTTTCAAACGTTTTCGAGAAAACCGAAGTTAAAACAATGGGTCTATACGATGAAATTTTAGTTTCATCTTTGTATGGTTTGGGGATAGGAAGGATGATGGCATGTTTCCCTGATTGTGGGACTTTTGAGTTATCAAATTAATTGTTGAAAATATTTGAGAACAATAGTTTTTTTTCTCTCTGATTTAATCCTTTTAGTACAGTAGCAGGGATCTGGTCTGCGCCTGGGGTTGTATTTCTGGAAGTTTTTATTGCTTTACTTAGTTCAGTTATATGGAACGATTTATTAAGAAGATTATCTTTAGAGAGAAAATCTAAAGGAATTGGTTCGTGGAGAATATTGTTGGATTGAAAAAAATCTGCAAAAGGTTGGATTGAATTTGCGGGTGAGTGATAAATCTATTATGAACTTGAAGAATATTTGTAGTTGATTCAGGATTCACTTGAGTAGATAATTTTTTCAATAAATTAAAAAAGATTCTTGGATTGCTAACATTGTTACATATTTTATCCCAGTACATTTTCTTGGCTTTTTTAATATGAAATCTGAGTTTGCTTGAATATTTTTTGTATTGAATCCCTAGATGAGGAGAAATATTATGTATGACCTTTCTTCTGAAATACTTCTTGAATTTGTAAAAATTGTTGCATGCCCAGTACCCCCAAGGTGGGAAATATTTATTGGAAATTTTAATTTTTCGAGTATTTTTGAAATTATATTAGCAACAGTATCCGAGAGATTGATATTGTTTTCCTCTATATTGTATAAAGTAGATTCAATTTGTTTTATCACTGATTACCAATTTACTTTTTTTACATTCCGCTGAAGAGGGCTATGAAGATTAAATTCTGTGATGATAGGACAATGGTCACTGTTGAAAGAGCTGTCTAAAACATAAGTATTGGTGCATCCAAAAAGGTTGGCAGAGCTAAGGGTAAGATCAATGAGTGCAGCAGAACCTACTGTACTTCTGTGAGTCGGAGCTTTGGTATTAAGAAGAATAAAGTTGGAGTTGGTTAACCATTCCACAAAATCGTTGCTGTAATGCGATGTGTGATTAGATCCCCACATTGGATGATGAAGGTTAAAATCACCAAAAATGAAGATTGAATTGGTTACAGATTCTAAATAGAATTTTATTAAGAGAATATTGTTCTCGAGATGCATATAAATTAATGATATAGAAAGAGAAGTTTTAGTTTAGTTTTTATTAACGTCCCTTTAAAAGGAACACGAGGGCTATTGGCAGAATACCCAAGGGGACCGAGCTCACCCAAAGGGTTTAGAGCTGCAAACCGGACCCCCGGGAAACAATCACCCCCGCACTCAGCATTTATTGACAAAATAACATAAGATTTACATAATTTAGAAATAAAGGTTAAGCAAAATGTACAAGGTATTTGCACAACAAAAAATATACATGACAGAAACACAAGAAACAGTTGAATTTTCTTACAGAAATAAGATACACAACAGGTTAAATAGCACAATACAAAAACGTCCATAAACTCGTAAAAAAAATGGAGTATTAGGCAAAGGTGTGAACATATATACAAGACATACAATTATAGCTACATGGTAAGGGATAAAAATATTGAGAAATATAATAAAAGTTTGAAACAATTAATAAATTTGTTGGGTAATTTTACGAGCCGTAAGTGTACAGGATTTAAGCTTAGAATGTAAGTTGGGATTTTCACACACGGACCTCAGCCAAATAGGTTTCGCTTTAACAACAGGACATTTTAAATGAAAATCTCTGGTAAAAGGGCAAGAGAAAACGTAGTGGTCAGCATCTCCAACAGAGCCACAGAGACATAAATTTGTACTTTTTAAATTAAAACGATTTAAATAAGAAATGAAGGGACAATGACCGGTTAAGAAGCGTGTAATAAAACTGGAATTTGTACAAAAACTCAAATTTGGTCTAGGAATATATGACTGAGTTTGGATATGAGTTTGGGATATGATTTCTTAAATTTTTTCAAAAATTTATTGATACCGTATTTAGTTTTTAAATAAAATTCGGAATTATTTAAATCACATCGCAGATGAACACTCACAAACCGGTAATCGCCCAGAGACTCCAGGTCCGAAACCTCCCACCTATCCACCAAATAAATAATGCTGTTAGATATCAAGGATATATCTGGGTTACCTTTACCTGAGTGAGCCACGAAAGTAGGACCCAATTCTGGAATATTTAAGAAATTTAAATTGTGTTGTAACGCGAAATCAATCAGAGAGTCCCTTCGGGTATTAGTAAAATCATAGCCCCAGATGGGGGACCTCGCATTGAAGTCCCCGGTCAAGAGACAACTATGATTTGAAATTTTATAAATAGAAAGTTCTTTTAACATGGTATCGAAATCATCGTGAGGAGGGAAATATAAATTTATAACTAAAATAGAAAGTTTTTTAAGTTTAAGTAAAACACCTATTGTATGATCGGTTTTGTTAAAAAATTCGGAGTAAATTAATTTATTAAAACAAACAGTGAGACATTTATTTTTGAATGAGAAATATTGAATTGATCCAGGAGGGAAGTTTAAGGGGGTATTAAAATTAAGATAAGGGTCTTGGATTAGCAGAAGATCGGATCCGAGTTCCGAAGCGACCACAAAAGCCTGGAGATGCGCAGCACGCGAGTGATTAGTGTTTAGTTGCAAAATATGGATTCGATCAGCCAGGGATGCAAAAAGCAAAATAATGACCGAGGTCAGTATGAGAACACATGAAAATATATTACAATCCGTAATCGGTATGGCTAAGAATAAAAGTTTATTGGTTTTTGAGTATGGGACAATTCTTGTCCCTACACTCGTGATTAACCTCGTAGCTAGATCCAAAACTCATATTATTGCCACAACAGTTAATGCATTTTGCTGTATACTCAGTTCTGTCATGTGAGTCTATAGATCCGCATCGGAAGCAAATTTGATCTTTTACACAATGGTTCTTGATATGTCCAAACGCCCCGCATTTCATACACTGCATCACATTTATAAATAGTTCAATTCTTACTCGTTCGAAATGAAGGTAAAGATGCGAGAAATTTTTCTTATTGGGGTATGATTTGGGATCAACTGTAATAACCCAATTATTACCTCTTTTTGTTTTAATTGGAAAATTAATTTTTAAATTTTCATTATTAAGTACTTCATTCTTCTGAATTAAAATTTCTTTTAATGATTCGGCATTATAAGATGCATCCACTCCAATCAAAATGAATTGCGGGTATCTAGCCTTAGGTCTCATTATATCGTAATTTTTTAAGGAATCGATTTTTCTAAGTTCAGATTCTAGCAGCTGTACATCGTTCTCATTCACCAGATTGATAGCCAAGCCACCGCGACTAATTTTGTTTATGTGGGTTATTTTGATTAATAAGTTCTTTTTGATGAGTTCTGAGGTAACTTTATTTTTAACAGAGGTAAAATTTTCATCAGATGGGGGGCGTACAATTACGACTCCTTGAGGTTTAGGTTGTTGACGGAAGGAATTTGAGGTAGAAGTAGGGGGGTTGCCAATATCTGTGCATATGTTGGTTTCATGGATTTGAGTACCGTTTCAGAAGCTTCCTTGAGAATGAGTATTAGTATAAAGTTGTCTATTAGTTTCTTGTAGGCCTTGAATATTATCAATAATTTGTTCTTTAATATTATAAGTGAGAACATCAAATCTTCTTCGGACTTCGGTAAGACATCCATTCAGTTCAGCATTATTCCTTTCAAGTTCGATAATCCGGCTGGAATATTCATTCAGATTAATTTTGTAGCTATTTTCCTCCTCCGGCTGCGAAACCTAGGTTTCACGATTACTTCTATATTTTTGTAAAATTTCATTGAAAACCTTGAAAAAAGAGGTGATGTAGCTGAATATTTCTGATCTGTTAGTCTTTATTTTTTTTATATCCACAATTGCGCAAGAATGTTCCAAAATTAATTAATTTATCATAAACAAACTTGTATTCGCCAGAATTCGGGTCGGTAGGAACAAGTTCCAGAAATAAGCTGATTTCAGGGAAACTCTCAAGAATATTCTTCATATTTCAGTTACAGAGATGCAAGGACATCACCAACACGGACAGTTTTGTCCATAAATTATTTTATAAGAAATTTAACACTTACTCAGGAAATCCAGCAGGTAGTTGCAGTGAAAGTAAATCCATATAATGCAGAAGATGTAATTACCAATCACTCACAGAGAAATAAATAAAGTCGGTGATGGAAAACGGCAAGCAGGAGCTCGAATATGAGCAAGCAATGACTTGAGAAGCCAAGCCAGAAACTCTAGCAGAGGCTCCGGCAAGAAACACAAGAGATTACCGAATGAAGGAGTAAGCAAATAAAACGTCCGCACTGCTCAATTGCTGAGAAGGAAGTGAGAGTGAAGGGCTATTGGCTACGGACCTCGTAATTTTGAACCACGGTCAAGTAACGAGGACGACACTTGAGCTGGCACCCACCTCTCCTAATATTCACACCACGCCAACGGGAGGACTTTGGGCCCCGAACATATTTAACGTGCATCAGCCCTGGCTACACGGCGGGTCTTTGGCGGCCAAGGATCTAACCCGCGACTGAACGAAAACCGCCGGCCGCTAGTCCACGACCTTGACCACTAGGCTACCGCTGCCCTATTATTGGGGGTGAATAAAGATGAAGGATTTGAAAAAAAATTCATTGAATATCTTTTTAACAAAAGAATATCAAATATTATCGACTAATATTAAAAAAGAATGATTCAATTGGAGGAAAAGATGTAAAATCTATTAACATGCCTCTAAAATTAATTACGAGAAGGGATCAAAGTTTTGGAAATAAAATCTACATGGCATTTTTTTTACCTCAAAAATTTGTTGGAATCACCCTTTTTTACTCAATGAAAAGAAATGCTTGATTCTTGCTGGGATTAAATTTAAAGGAACAAAGTTATTAAAACATACCTCGGCAATGAATAAAAATATGAATTATTATAAAAAATAAGAGATGAAAAAGGTAACATTTTCGCAGGCTTCTCTATCCCATTAATAAAAATTTAAATTTTCATTCAAATTTTATTCTTAAAATATATTTTAGCGAAGCGTCATTTTCCTTTCGTTAAAAATAATCTTTATTTTAGTTTATAGTGCCAAATTTTTTTTTAAAAAAAAAATATTTGTATTGTTCTATTTAGAATTATTGTTATAATTCCACCTAAATTATTTTCAGCCCGTATTATTTATTCAAACAAAGAAAAGAAAAAAAAAATTCGAAACCGATTTCTGAAATTACAGATATTGTAACTCAATTATAATTATTAACGTTAGAAGGAACACAAGTTATAAATGTTTCGTAAATTTGAAACATGGTCCCGTGTCGAGGACGATACCTGAGTTAGTACCCACCTCTACTATCTTTTCACACCACACAAGCGTAATGACTTGAAACCTCGACCAATTTAACAAGCTTCAACCCATTACAAGATGGATGTTTAGTGCAATGAAGATTCGAACACTCGGCTGTAATAAAACATTGCTAGTCATGAGCTTGAGAACATGACTATTTAGCTATCGCGAACACTATTACAATGCAATACGATAACGTTATCATTCCCACAATATGTTTTTTCAAGTAAAGATGTTCACATAAATTAGCACTGGAAATTTTTTGCATAAGTGCATCAAATTTGTTTTCCATATTCTGCATTGAATTTGAAAATCTCAATAAGTTTTATTCTTTTTCCTAAGAAAGCTTTGTTTTTTTATAACAGTTTGCAGAATTTTAATTGATTTATAAAACGTTTTACACTTCTCAGATTAGCAAGAATAACAATGAAAATGAAAGCCATGAAAAAAAAAGCATAAACCTTGTAAAAACTCTAAAAGGCATTTTCCTCAGCAGTTTTAGCAATATTTACTCACGTTCATTTAAGAATTTAAGAAATTTAATTATTATATACTTTAAAATATATAAAAAATGTATACATTGTTTAATCAAAATAAAAAAAAAGGTTGACATGTTTTCTTATAATTTTTGCTGTGATTCATGTTAACCTTTAGAACTCGGCTGATTCTATGTCAAAATATCCTTTCCATTCGGTGCTTTTAGGATTGAGGAAAAATTTTCTTTCCCCCACTGGGAAGTTTGAGTTCACCACATGTGGTACGGTTAGTTTTCTAGTTACAAAAGGGAGATACTAAGGGTTGCAGATTTTTAGTCAGTAAGCATTGACGAGAAAGAAAGATTCTAATATTTGGCGCCGTATCATATCATAATAATTTTTTATAAATTCCTGGTTAACATTTTTAATTAAGTGACTTACAAACTTTCAAATGTATATTTATCATAACTTAGAGTCGTGTAAAGCGTAAATTAACATTTTCAAACAAAACAAATAAGAAAGAAAGCGACAGCTATACCATATTACTAAGATATTTTCTAAAAGCAAGTACGTTAAAACAATATTAAATTAATAGCTTCTGTAATCTCATGACTATATTCTTTGAGAACGCGATAGTTCAATCATAAACTCGCATGGTATTCTGATTGCTTGCTTGCTTATATACTTCTATATATGATTATAATCTCATGGATTAGTGCAGGATTTATCTGTGAGTCTTATTTTGCAACTTACTAACTGCAACATTGACCCCATGTAATAAAATAATAATACCTCGCTGTTTCAAAATTATTCGACGAAATATGTAAAAGAAGGAAAAATTAAGGAACAATATGTTGAACATTATTACTAAACATTTTATTTTTTAAATTAACGTCCTTTTAATGAACAAAAAAAATCAATGTACTCCAAATATTTTGATTTGACATTTTAATACCATCGCATTTTGAAACAATAGGAAGGTTACTGGTGTCGAACTTCATAAATTTGAACGACGGTCAAGCAATGAGGACAGCATCCACTCACCAAACTTCCACACCACACCAACATCAGGACTTAGAACCTAGACAGGCTTAACAGCCGGTTTACAATTGAACAGGATTCGAACTCACAATTCCATCCCGGATACGAGTTTGCGACCTCACTTGTCAGCTGGCGTGGCCCTTTGATGATTAAATATTATCAAAAGTGAGATTTAAGAAATAACTTTTAACTTAATTGAACATGTTTCACAGCTGCTGAGTAAATCTTAAGTACGTCAAATTAAGGCAAAACCTTCAGCTAATTCATGCATACCAATGAAAATAATGTGTAACACTTTTTTTATAACAAATATTTTTGTGAATCTTTAATCTTTAAGGGGAAAAAAGTAAAAATTTGTTTTTTTTTTTTATATCTTTTTTTGTTTTCAAGTGAAACGTACATCTTAAATTGAAAATTTCTTGTAACAATGCTTTTGAAATGTCTGTATTAAAAATGTGAAGTGAATTCTACTTTTAAAAATTTTAGGATTTTAAAAAAGATATTTTTGTTTATTTTTTTTCCTTTTCTTTTTATTAAAAATGTATCAGTTTTAATCTTTTTTATTCTAGTCTTTCGTTTTTTTATTGCTTTATGTGTTAAGACATTTTTAAATAAATTGTGCGTTATTTATCGAAAATTTCTGGTCAATACAAAGAGCTAAATTGCATGCCTTACAGATAATAGTTCTTTTTTTTTTTGTATATACTTTTTCGCACACTATGTGTACTTTCTTCTTTTCTTTTCGTCAATTGGCCAATGAGAAAATTTATTATCATTTGTCTTCATTTTTTTATTACTGAAGGCTCTGTAATTTTATGATTTAATTTTCCTATCAGAGATGTTATTAAATTCATTTAAATTCTTTTAAATTGAGTTTTTAACTTAGTTTGGCGTTACTGAAATATCAGAAACACAATAACACTGATGAGGTTAAATAATAATTTTTTGTCAATTTCCTAGTTCGTCTTGCAAAAGTGTAGGTGGATGCCCTGCGGTCTCCTAAATCAACATATCCCATGTGCTTGTGGTAATCTGCAACAATTTTTTGCTTGGAAGTGGTTAATTTTCTTTTTCTTTTCAGCAAAGGCACCATTAGATTTTTGGGGGTTCTGTCCTAGCAAAATTTGTTTCATCTAAATCTTTCATCAAATTCTCAATCTCTATTTCTGCGAGAAATTTCAGATTCATTCTAAAAATTCGAAGAAAAACAAGAGAAAAGAAAATTCAATCGATCTTAGACAGCGAAAAATCATCTAATGGAGTATTTTTTCGAATTTGTTTGTTCTTGAAAGTCGCCAATGATAAGGAATTCGCGCACAACTGATAACGTTGGCGAAAAATATCCCCACCCAATTACGGACAATAGAAACAAAGTCGTAAAAAGGGCAAGGGAAAGTTGTAAAAGGATCTGCTGGAAAAAAAGGGGGAAAGAACTGTCTATAGATAGCTTGGTACAGACGTTGTACCAGAGCCGAAACGAGAGACAAAAAAAATTTTTGGTACAGCATGTGTACCGCCGATGTTTATAGGTTAATAAATAATAATTGAAATAAACTATACTACACGTGTTTTAAAACAATTAAAGTTCAATTCTAAATGCAGGGAAAACACTAGTTTCAGTTCTAGAGGTATATAAACAAGGAATGCGAAAATCGATTCTTATCTCGATGCTAATATATTCGCAAAAAATATATCTTGCTCATTTTAGAAATTAATGATGCATAATTCAGCTATTGTATTCAATAAACACTTTTAGAAAACAAAACAAAATAACAACAAAAACAGCAACAAAAGTCTTCAAAGGATTGATTCTCTCTCTCTCTTTCTCGCTTTTTCGAAATCATATATTTGCAGTACTTTTAAAACATTGTAAATCACAACAGATACGATGGCGGTCTGAAAAGTTTCCAACCTAACAAAGATCCAAGAAATTTTTCTTTAAATTTATATTTGCTTTTCTACATAGTCTCCTTATAAGTCTACACGCTTCTCCCCACGATGCTCTCCTCCTTTTAACCCGTCCAAATAGTATACTCGGCGTCTTTCTTTGAAAAATAATTGTTTACGAAGGTGATGGCGACCTCCTTTGACGAAAACATCTGTCCTCCGAGCACAATTTTTAGATTAGAGAACTAAAAGAAGTCGCTTGGGGATAGATTTAGTGAGTAAGGAGGAGGATTAAGCAGTTCAAACCGTAATTCATGGATTTTCACCATTGAAATCGCTGAGGTATGAGACGGCGCATTGTCTTGGTGAAACAGACTTTCCCTCCCCTGCAAATGTGTGTGGCCGTTTATCCGCAATTTCTGCTTTCAACTTGACAAGTAATGATGTGTAGTGTGCTCCTGTTATGATTTTTTTCTCTTTGAAGATAATCGATTTTGATAACTCCATTATGACTATCCCAAAAAAACAGTCCCCATCACTTTTTAAGCCGAAAAAACAGTTTTTGCTTTTTTTGGAGCCGATTCCCCCTTCGTAGTTTACTTTTTGACTGTGTTTTTGTTTCGGGCTTGTATAGGTAAGTCCAAGTTTCATCTACAATAATTAATCGGTGCCCAAACTCTGATTTATTGCACCTAAACTGCACCAACAGAGCGTTGAAAATGTTCATTAGAACATGTTTTTGGTCTAACTTGAGCAAACGTGACACCCAAAGTGCGCACAGCTTTCTCATGTCTAATTATTGATTCAAAATGGGACAAACACGCTCTTTGGACATATTTATAGCCTCTGCTAACTCTCACTTTAATTCAACTATCGTCTAGCACCATTTGGTGAACTTTAGCGATGTTTTCGTCAGTGGTTGCAGTCTTTGGACGTTTCGAATGTTCATCGTCTCCCAAGCTGGTGCGGTCTAGTTTAAATTCAACCGCTCATAATTTCACGTTGAAAGTGAAAATACAGAGTTCTCGTACACCACATCCAACTCATTTTTGATTTACATAGATGCATTGCCTTTCAAAAACAAATATTTAAAGACAGTTCGATGCCCCAATTTTTTCCATTTTTACAAAAACTCTCACACCGACTCGCTCAAGCGATTGCCAAACGTTAACTGCGCTTCCAAAATGACTGAAATTTTGGCGAGTACCTGTCAATAGATGCCCAACTACATTCCCAAGATTTATTGACGAATGCTGCCATCTTCACGTTAAGGTCGGAAACGTTTCAGATTACTCTCGTATATATGTTGTGAAGTGCTAAAACTTTCTATAGGAATGACGTGATGGAAACTGAATCTACATCAAGTTGCCCCTCCCAGAATATCAAACAATCATAAAACAAAATTGTGTCTTCTAAAATCTTTACAAGAGGCTCTCTCCTTTCTGTTTGTTGAATTATTGCTGACACTGAAATCACATCTGCGCCATTGTTCATGATGCCTGGAAGACAGAACTAAAAAGCTTGTAAATAAAGGATTTTTCCTGGGGGTATCCTGTTCTACTATACAAAGTGACAAGCTGAAAGAAACTCAGGCGGTTCACTTTAGATGTCTGCCATAAATGTCTAATGAAAGCAATTTGCAATTCTTCACCGTTTTAGGGGAACAGCCCAGCCAATATTAAGGTATCCGCCTTCATTCGAAGAGGATTTTTTTAAATAATTGAAAAAATAACTTTTTATATGCATTATACTATAAGATATGGTTCAAAACTTAAAATACAATGTAAAATTTGCATAAATTAATAATTGTTTTAATATTTCAGCTCAAAAAATACATAAAAATAGCAGTAAAATGGCACTTATGCAAAACACCAAAACTGAAATTTAAATAGAGATATTTCAATTCTGTAAATTTTATTATAATGAATTGAATCTAATTTAGGATTTGTGCCTCTATCACAATTATAACCTTGAAAATTAAATATTTATAGGAAGTCGTACTTTAACAAACAGAAAAAACATACAAATTTGTGATAAGTTATGACTTTTATCATCAACAAAATGCAAAGTAATCCCATTATAACAATAGGAGAGGTTCAAGTCCTGAATTCACTTTCATAGAGTATTCCATGGAAGTGTTTCATAACATTATATATGTAACTTTTTCAATACGATGTTTTGAACTGAAGCAAAATATGAAAATCTTGATTTTGAGAAAAAGCTGAAAATACATTTCAACCCAGAAACTTACCTAATTAAATAAATATTTAACATTAAAAGGCCCCTGATTTGTAAAGTTCCCTATCTGTATTACTTAAATGAGTTATCTTTTTCTTCCTGATGACCTTTAAAACTTTCCTACGCTTACATGTAACAGGTGTTGTATAACGCTTCAAATCCCTGATTTGATTGTAATCCGACTTTTAGTATCCCTTTACAGTGAAGTAGCCCGGATTTTCAATATTCAGCTTATTTAAGACTTTTAAGCAGCCTTGATGTCCTTCGTTACATTGTATAATTGCATCATATGCACCCAATTTCACAGTTTTCAAAAAATCAAAAACTTCCTTTGGTACTCTTTAGCATATTACACCATTAATAGATTCCTTTGCATTTTGGGTCTTAGGAAATTCATCTTGCTTGTTGGAAGATATTTTGATAGCGATGTTACGTAAAATATCAATAAAAAACAAACATTAAAGTTCCATTTGCGGTAACAGAATGCTACTTCCAGTTCTAAAATTGACACAGACTATTATTAAAATGCTTATAGCTCAAGTTTTATGTAAGATAGAAACAAAATTGAAACTGTTCTAGAAAGCTAAGAACTCTGGCTTTAATAATAAACGGTAAATGAAAAATCGTCTTTTTGACCGAAAATCGCGTTTTAAAGGTAGGCAGATACCTTAAGGAGAAATACGTAGTCTAGTTCCGCTTTTTTTCAATGCTGTGTATTGTTTTCATTCCAACATCTCTGCTTTCATTTTTATACTACATTCTACATGTTCGTAAGTTTATTTTATCCTATTAATATACATATTTATCCTATTTCTTCACAAATATTTTTATTATATTTTAATGTTAGTAAAATAGCTAAAAAGAAAAGAAAATTAAGGAATAATTAATCGCTTATCATTTTTATTTGATTATAATCAAATATAATAATGTTTCATAGCGCAGTTACTATATAAATAATTCGTATAGTTATATCTATATAATTAATGATTATTATTTTATTTTAGATGTATGTTTTTAATTAGGAAAAACAACTGATAAACAATAAATTTTTAAATTCTTGCTTTTTGAGTTTTAATTATTAGCGATACTTCGAAAATTTACCACGGTGCGCTTAGAACTAGTCATGCAACTCTGCTAAAGAACAATTAAACAAAAAGAAAACAAAGTAATACGTTTAGAAACAAATTCCTGCAGACGAATCAGTACGAACAAACACAAAAATGGAAATACCACAAATCTTTTGAAACTGGTATTGCTGCTATTTAATAAAACAAAACATTTCGACTGATTTTTAGACTATTAATAGGAAGGACATTTAGGTATATATAACTACATTAGGTTGAAAAACAATAATAAGCTAAAAATGTTATTCTTAGTTTTGCATCAAAAAAAAAAAAACAATCTCCCTATCACAATGAATGCATTATTTTTGAGTTCGAAAAAAGATCAAAAGTAGCTAAGTTATAAAGATATTTTGAAAAATTGAGCAAATTTCTGAAAGTTTTATAATAATTTTAAGGCAACTATTTTCTAAGTATAGAATGATGTAAATGAAAAATTTTCTAAATTTTTTTATAACATATTTTTTGTAATGAATTATACTTTCTTGATTATCTATAATTGAATCGATAGTAAACAAAACAATTAGTATGTGTTAAAATCTTGCAAAACAGTATGAAAATTCGAGTTCAAAATGTAAGTAAATAGAAGTACATCCTTTTTATTTGAAGGCAGATAATTTTCTGTAATATATATTTTTTAAAATTTTACAAATATCAACATTATGGTTCTTAATAAAATCGAAAATGGATTTTGGATAGTCATAGATTAGTTAGTAAAAATTTCTAATTGTAAACGAAGTCCCCTTTAATGACTATTCTTTTTCAAACTTGTCATGTTATGAAACCAAAGTTGATATTGTACCGATATACTCGTTTTCTGTCAATGATGCAGGAGCTGGAATCAAATCTTGCGCCATAAACCTAAATTCATTCACTGGTCGCATCCTATTAAACAATCCACATGTTGCATTCGACCATGGTCGACAGGAGAAGCCCAAGTGCGAGTCATATTTATTCTCGAGAACATGTGCAGAGAAGCATGGATTAAAGCGAAGTGCATGCTCTTCTTTGTATATGTATACCTCTCACAAAGCTGTAAATTGGAGATTGATTTTCATCTTTCTATTGTTCTGCTTTGCATCCTCTTATTTTTATTGTAGTTAATTTTTGTTAATTTAAAGTTTAATCTTAACTTTTTATTGTTTCTATGAAATTGATAGATCTTAATACTAATATCAGTTCTCGGACAATAAAGTTCTTAAAATGAAATTGATAATTCTCGAGTTGAGATTAAATTCCATAGTCTTTACTTGACTTTCATTCTACGTGACATTTTTGACAGAGTTCTTAATAATAAAGGATTTCCAATGCTGGTGGCTCGGATTTCAATTTTCCTGATTAAAACTCTGAGCTGAAAGTTCACAAGTATGAGAAACATGTAACGAAAAATAAATTTTTTACCTTGAATGAGTTGGGTTAAAGAAGGAATTAAAGAAGTTGGGAGACGAATAAATTTGTTAATGATAACTTCAGTGATTTTATAATGTAATTTAGAATCTTAATGAAACTAATAATTGTCCATGATATCTGTATTCCAGTTTCAAAATGGGACACATAAATATCTTAACTCCATTGAAAAAAATCGAAAATAATTTTTTGTATAATTTATCCTAATATCGCTTCCTTTTGTAAAAACGCATATTTCGTCATTTGGTTGAGTAGGCCAAGGTTTCGTCAGCCATGGTTTTATCAGCAATTCGGCAGTTTACATGCAGTACTAATTATTGATTTAAATTGCGGCGACTCTCTTCTACAACAACGTCAGATGTTAAAACGCCTTACTTAACCTGCAAGGAACGTTGCATTTTCAGCCTGGCTGGTAGGCGCGCATTCTTTGAACACACTGGACCAGGGTTCGAAACAGCAGCTGTAATCAACTCTCTCCTCCTCCTCGGAGTCGGAAACCACAGGCCACCGAAAAATATTCGTGGATTGTAAATGTTCATCTTAATAGAAAAAAAAAAAAAAACCAGAATCACAGTCAATTTTTTGTAAATGTGGTTTGTGGTTGGAAATATAGCAAAATTGTCTGATTACTTAAATATAAAAAAAAAACCCGCCTTCTGTTTTTATAATTTCATTTTTTCCAAAATTTATTAACGCAGCATTCTGATTTCGTGAATATTATTCAAATAAACAAAATCATTATTTTATAGCTCAATTGTTTTTCTTAAAATTTATTTGAAAAAATGAGTATCTTTTAATTATGAAAGATATAAAAGTTTTAAGACTTTGTGCCCAAATGTATTATTAAATGTTTTGTTCAACAGAGCCCCTTTATTTTAAGAAAGTTAGAAATTTGCTTGGATTTAAAAATTTAAAGAAAAAAAAGTTTTATAAAATTTATTTATACAAGCTGAAAAGTAACATATTATTAATTTTAAAATTACAAGAAAATATAGTACTTGAATAATTTGATTAAATTTTGAATAAATAAATCATACGCATAAAAAATTTAATTACAAAACTGAAACTATGTTAATAAAGGTATATTTTTTTAAATATTATTAATCTCTTAATATATATGTATATAGTACTTAAAAATTTAACTTGATACATGAATAAAAATTCATTCGCTTGATATAAAGTATCTATAGATATCAATAAAAGTATATATATATATATATATATATATATATATATATATATATATATATATATATATATATATATATATATATATATATATATATATATATATAACAAATACTTGTAATTTAAGTCTTTATAATTCATTCAATTCCTGTTTTTATATAGCTAGAGTAAAAAATGTTTCATCAATGAAACAAAATTCATAAATATATAGATTTTAAGTAAAAGAAAAAAAAAAGAAATTAGCATTGCGTTTAACCTCACAACATTATTATTATTAGCATTGCGTTATGACCCAACGTCCATATTATTGGACATTTTTGTTTTACATGCAGAGGAAGAATTTACAGTTTTATATCCTAAAATCAGATACTTTCTTATATTGGACAGTACAGGACTGTCTATTCAGCAAAACTTTATTTGGCAGGATCCTTGCTCCAGAAGCATTTGAAAATGGGGGACAAGAAGAAAGCTAATATTGAAGGTATAACAGCAGTTTGAATTTAGTTTTATTACACTTACACATTTTTTTTTTTTTGAATTAAAAGTAGCTAATGTACAATTTTAGATGTGTGAATAATGGAATTAGGTTGTATTTTTAATCAATAACATGTTTTTACAAGACTAAGACCCAATGTCCATTATAAGGGACAGGCCAAAAATTGTACTTTTCTTAATTAAAAAACAAAACAAAACAAAAAAAAAAAAAAACTACGACTGTATATACTGTTTTGTTTTACTTTTTAGATGATTTATTTCAAATTAGGGGGCAATTGCGCAAAGAATATGGTCTTGGGTCTCAAGAAGTTATATATTTCAACCCTTCCCTACGAGTTATAAATGTATGAAAAACGCTGAAGAACCAAACCAGACAACCCGAAAAATTTCATTACATGAGCACCAATGAGAAACAAGCTATTTACCTTTATGTGTTTGGATCAGAAATGCGTACGGAAAGACGAATCACACCCATTTCTCCCCTCTTTAATTCTGCGCTGTATTTACTACAATTCATTTCAGTTCATTTCACTTCAGAGCTAACTCTGAAGTGTATTTGGAGCCCGGAGCTCATTGGAATATGTATTTGGAGCTCATTGCCTTATGCTCCGAGTATCTTCGTATATAATCGTGTAATGTCATTTAGAACTTAGACATATGCAGAAGATTCGGGGCTTTGATCACTCGGTACTGCGAGTTAAAACTATGATATTCGATGCAGATTAAAAGGAAATTAGGACGTTTAGAATCTTTGGATAGAGAAAAGGAGTTCTTCGACTTTTCGATTATGATCTTTCGTCTCGCATCTCATTATTGTTGAAAAGGACCAATCACCGAGTGAGAAAAATATTTACAAGATATTTCTTATAGAAGGTTAGGATTAAGTATTCATTTGTCTCCGGTACTCTGCAAAAAGAACAAAGTGGGTAATCTGCTTGCTAAAATTTTTAAAGTAAATCATTTAGAAGTAATTTCTTTTTGATCAAATCTTACTGATTAATACACAGCGTAAATATTTTTTTTTTGTGCCAATTGATTATTCTAATTTCCTGCGTATGAGATGTAGTTAAAATTTTTCTGTCTGGTGCGTTTTGTCCATTTGTCTTGATTTTCTTTTTTAAATTTCTTTTTTAAAAGAGATTGGAGACTTACAGCTAATACCCAAGGAATTATATTCCAAGGATTTATCAGCGTTTTTATAAGATTATCAACTTCTTTAATACCAATTCATTTGTGTGCAAGAATCCAAATGAGAGTGATTTATCGAACTATTTAAAGACTTTTTTTTTGTATTTTAAGACTTATATTTAAAATAACGGTTTTTGATTTTTTAGCCACCCAAAAGGGGCTTTTATTTTATTTGGATCCCTTTTTGCGCACCAGATCACTTTACAATTTTTTTTAATTTTTTACTTCAATTTTAATTATATTTAGCTTAAATATATTCAATTTAATAATGTGTTGTTTGCTTTAAATTTTAATTATATATAGCTGATATAATATTCAATTTAATAATTTATCATTTGCTTTAATTTTAACAACATTTATCTTAAATATATTCAATTTAATAATTTATCGTTTCCTTTAATTTGAATATCGGAAAAGTTTACTATTGCCCATTTCTCGATATTTCATCGTTTACTTTAATTCTTAAATTTAATTGAGTAGTTTAATAATAACTATAAAAAAAAAAGTTCACCTTAAGTGGCTAAATCTGTTCTTTGCAAAACTTCGCATTGACCTTTTTCATTTGTAAATATTTTGGTGGCTTTTTAGAATTGAAAGGCTATCTGTTAGAATCAAGTAATTTTCTCTTTTCGCAGCCCAGTTCTTTAAGACTGTCAGTATGGCTACAGCTTCGGTAGTAAAGGTAGAATTATATACTCTGAGAAGGGGGGGGGGATTATGATTCCTATTGATGTTTGGTTGTTAGATTTAGAGCTATCTTTGCTATTAGGGTACCGCTTTTTAATTTTATATATATATGATCAGTAAACATACTTTCCCAATGATCTCTAGGAGGTCTTTGTCTTGAAATGGCAGTTCTCTCGTGAGAATTTCAATTTAATAAATGTCATAGGTAAGAGGAGGAGGGATCTATTGAAAAATACCTTCTATCGATATTCAAAGTTCATCACAAATATAGTACACCTGTAAAGGAAGGCAAATTTCTTTTTTATTAGGTTTATGAAAAAGTACGTGCACATACCAAAAGAATCTTGAAATCGGGGAATATGTTTTTAGGAATAATCGTTTTAAGAGAAGTTTTGCTTAAAGGAAGTAATGTTGAGTTTGAATGCTGTTACTGGAAATTTCTGCTCGTAAAATTTCACCTTGAGTACTTTTTGGAAGTTCTAGAACTCTAAACGTAAGGTTTCATTGTATATAGGTTTTAATTTTTCTCTTTTAGTTTTGCTGGAGAAGGAAAACATTTGGCATTCATAATTTAAAGTAGATCGAATTGTTGTATTTATAATGATAATGAGATCTCGTACCTATTTTGGTGGAAGTAGTTACTTAATAGCATTTCAGCGCTTGAGTCCTTAATGTTGGAAGTAAGTAATATGTCTGCTCCAAGTGAAATTTTAGTCAAAAATTACGTCAATAATGTTTAGATGCGAGACTTCATGAACTTTGTAACCATCTATTGTGTAATACAATGATTGGTGGGGGGCTTCCTTTCCCTGAATAATTAATTTCTTTATCTTTTTCTGGAAATATGGTCATCTTCCACTTTTCACACCAAAACCTTATTTGATTTGGAGATTCGTGTAATTCTTCCACGGCTTCATTTCAATTAGTGCCACGGTTGTAGATAAAAATATCATCTACTTAGATATGTATATTACTATTTTGATGAATGTCAAAAATATCACTCATAAATATCATGAAAAGTAAAGGATTTAATGGACAGTCCTGGGTTACGCTCCAACTTGTTATTATTTATGACTTTTGAGAGATGGTTTCTTCATTTAACTTAGAGGGTTCTATAAGGAAGAAAGTTCTGGATTTACTGTAATAAATAATCAGAGAATCCGACACTTTGTAGCTTAGAAATTAATCCAATTGGCTATACTTAATCATTAGAGAATTTAATGTCTAGGACAGTTAAAAAAAACCTTTTCGTTCTCTAGCTATTGTAATGTCATGAAGTAGGGACGTTTTACCGATTCCTTGGGAGTAAATTCCCTGGTGATTCATACGAAAATTATAATCGAGTATTTTATGTGAAACTGTTCTTTTTAATAATTTTGTTATGACAGAGGTGAAAGAGATGGGGTGGTAGAAACCAATTTCTTATGAATTCCTTTGAGGTTTCAGAAAATGAATAATTATACAGGAGGCATGAAACTAGAGGTCCAATTATCATTTAAAGTATTAAGAAACAATTATATTTCAACAGTGAACAGATTTTTAATTGTTTGAATTGTAATTTTATCATGCCCTGGGCTGCATTGCGGTCGGGATATATTTGTCCTATATCGAGAAAATTCTACTTAAAATTCTATCAAAGTAAAAGGCTTGTCTATTTCTTGAATGGAGTTTTGGATGTGAGTCTTATTTCGATTCACATAATATTGCAAAAAACAATTTGCTTTATGATTTACATTACAGTTTTACATTGCTGTGTGATCAGTGATATTAAAAGACAGATGCTTGTTATTTGTCCTATTTTTGATAATTTTGGCATACATTATAAAGGTCTCAAGAGTAATTTTTTCGTAAGTTTTATGCTAGAATCCTTTTTTTGTTTTTGTTTGAATCAGTCTATTAAATCTTTTATTAACTGCTTTATATTTTATTAAATTCTCTTCACTATAGAATTTTCGCACCTTTTTTAGAGGTTTTTACTTTTACTTTGCTGCATTCTGTTGTCACGATATTGATGTTATTGACACTATTTGCTCGGCAGAAAGTTGAGTATTCTTTATTTCTTCAAGAATATTAAAAATATCTTTAACATTTAAATCTATTTTTGTTGAATATTATTAGCAAAAAATGTTCCAATTTATTTTATGAATGTAGGTATTCGGAGATGGGGTATATTGAATTTTATACTGGATTATGAATGGAAAATTATCACTGTTGAAACTATCAGTGTTTGTGGACCAAGTTAAATCATACTCTAAATTAATAGTGGACAAAGACAGATCTATTGCAGTAAGAGATTCCGACGTGCGAAGATAAGTTGGGCTTTCAATCTGTGGTACCATTTTTGGTTGGTTAGAATCAGAACTCGAACATCACTACACAGGAAACTCTCATCCTTAACTTTTAGGCTACCTTATCCTTCTAGTTCTAAATGCTGTTATTTATAAAATACATTGCTAGACTCAGTCTGTAATAATAAAGATTACACATTAATATGACACATAAGAAAATTTTAATATGATTGGTTTAACAGGTGCAATATTTTTAGACAAACATCTATTACAAAAGTTGTAACCAAAAGATGTATTTAGTCACCAATGTTTCATTTGGAATTTTTTGTCTCTGATCTTATAAATTCCAGCAAAAGATTATTGAAATATCAACTTATTTTACTGAAATTTATATAACGTGGTTTAAATCAAGTGTAGTGTTTCAGCAGTATCGTCCAAGGAATTACTTGAGGGGGGAGGGGAAGGTGCATATTGTCATTACCTTAAAGTTAGCAATATCTTTCGTTTAGATTTATCACTTAGTAAAAACTAAAGAATATGCAGAATACGCAATATCGGTCTTATTTCTCCTATTTAAAACTGTTCAAGAATTGATATAATTTTATTAAGTTATAAATATTACTAAAATAAAGATCATTTAAGAAAAATAATAAGAATACCATGAGAACAAATATTCCTACTAACCAAAATCGTCGGAAACCAATATCATTTAAAAATTAATAAATTTTTTTAACAACTGAGAAAATGATAGCAATTTATTATTTGGTTGAAAAAGGTGCGAGTATATTAAAATGAAAAAAAAATCTGTACATTTCAGTTTTAGCAAAGTTGTATTTACTCTTCTTTATAGTTTTTGCAAAATATTTAAGAATTCTTCTATATATATATATATCCTGTTACAGTACATGTTGTAACAGGAAATATGAGACTAAAATTTTTGAGTTTGTAGATATTCAAGAAAATATCTGAGTTGCACTCTTGTAAAAGCTTCTGTAACACTTAATCTCGGCTTTTGTGTCAGTGCATTCTTTTTCCACACATACTGATATTCTGTAGTCAAAATACACTCTATAACAAAAAAAAAATTAAAGAAGATAAAATTCGACACACCAAGAAGGAGTAGCCCGATTCTAATGAAATTTGGTGTCCAATGATTGAATAACGGGAGCTACAGCGTATCGGAACTGCGCACTCAACAGAAGCGCAGTTCCGATACGCGGTAGCTCCCGTTATAAGAAGCGATTCTCAATCTGATGATTAAATTTTCTGTTGCATTGGGATTTAGGATGCCTTTCAACGACTGAAAAAAATGCCTCGCTGCAGGATTCGAGCTCATTACGAGCAACTGCCAGAGTTTGAAAGAGCTCGTATCATTGGACTGAAAGAGGTAGGTTGGGCAAATCTTAGAGTCCCTCGTCATATGGGTGGAAGTGATGCGGCGATTAGAAGATGCTGGCAAGAATGGGTGGACAAGGGCAGATTTCAGCGTCATAATGGTAGCGGTCGACCACAGCAGATCTGGAAAACAGAGGGATTATCAGATCAGCTGTCACAACGCCTGATTCATCGTTATCAACCATCAGACGGGCGACCCTCACACGAGAGTCCCCTATGACCATTTACAGACTGCTGATAGAGCGAAATCTACGCTCGTACCGACCGCTACACCACCTGCCCTCACGCCTGCACACTGTCGAGCCAGATTACAGTGGTGCTTGACTCGATCAGGTCGGAATGATTCTAACTGGGGACGTATAATGTTTAGCGTCCAATCCTGGTTCCATTTGTGTCCTGACGATCATCGAGGACGTGTCTGGAGACTCCCTAGGCAGCGTGCCGATCCTGCTTTCCCCATTGTACGCAACACAGGCCCTCAACCAGGAGTTATGATCTGGGGTGACATTTCCCTTGATAGGTGGATCCCTTTGGTCGTCATTAGAGGCATACTTAGAGCACAGCGGTACTTTGACGATATTCTGAGATCTGTTTTGCTACCGTTCCTTTTGAAATACCCTGGCCTTATTTTTCAGTAAGATAATGCTAGACCACATACGGCGCGTGTTGCTATGAACTGTCTTACAACTTGACAAACACTTCCTTGGACAGGCAGTTCTCTCTTCAATCGAGCATATCTGGGATAGGATGGGAAGATGACTGCATATACCAGGGAATATTGATAACCTAGCTTAACAGTTAGAGGAAATTTGGCAAGAAATACCGCAGGAGACCATCAGGGAGCTTTATCAATCTACCACTTTGTGTGGCAGCTTACATCTTGGTTAGAGGTGGGTCAACATCTTATTAAGCTCGCTACTTTGTAACTATATATCTCTGAAATAAATTAATCAATTTTTCTGAAATTTTAATCATTTTCTTTTTTATAATTAAATATTTGACATGCATGATATTTGTTCCTTTTTTAATGCATTCAAAGTGTTAAAAGTGTCTGTTGTAAGTGACTGATGTAATCACGTGATGATCATAATACTGTGATGTGATACCTGTAACAAAATGAATCTATTATTGCCTTAATTTTTTAAAGGATTTGTAACAATTAATGATTCCAGATACCACTAAAGACTCTCGAGGTAGAAGGGTTGAGATGCCTCGCATATTTTGATACACCAAGTCCTTTCATTGGTGTGGTGTGGAAGTTTGTAGAGGGGGTCCGAGCACAGTTGTCCTTCTTATTACTTGACCGAGGTTTAAAATTACAAGGTCCCTTACTAATAGCCCTCGTGTTACTAAAAAGGACGAAGTCGAAAAACCATCAAATCAATTATACATATTGGTTTGATTAAGAACACAAACTGAGTTAAACCAATGATTTTTAAACTCTTAAATTCAAAATTAGACTACTCCAAATAAAATAATCTAGTTAAAAAAATAAGAGGAAACTTTTATATATATGTGTATTATCTTCTGTATCCCATAGTTCGGAAAATTAAACTCCTAATAAAAGAGAGTGCCTTGATAGAAATTTTCTTTCATATTTACTTTTAGCAAGAATCAGGCTCAAAACTCTGAACATAATTCCAATAATTATTTCATTTGAAGTAACCGCATACTGTTACGCATCATAGCAATTTGTCTGAGAAGGTTTCAACTTTTATTCAATATTATATTTGTATGAAATTAATCACACTGTAAAAAATTTGGAATTATGCCTACTCAATTTAGGCTGAAAATATTTGCCGATAGATGTAACACTGTCGATATTTTATAAACCAAGTGAATAGATACAAAAAATATGAAGTAGAAATGCAGTTATTTGATATTAGAAAAAAAGAATGAAAAAAAAAAAAAAAAAAAAAAAAAATGAGAGTAAAATAAGTCATGAAACGGGAAGAATAACTTTTTATTGCAGCAGCGAAGAAATTAGTTTCTTTTTATAATTTTGGCAGTGACAATTTTCAAATACTTAAACGATTAGGAAAGATAATGTTGCCCTATCCCTTGAAGGGAAGGGGGAGAAAAGAAGCCATATTGGGTTTTTGTTGAGTGCTGACCACAAACTGGACACTCCTCCTGCAAATGGGAAAGTAAGAAAGAAACGGTACGAAAGGGAGGCAGAGGTCTCATATCTCTTAGAGAAATATTGAATGAGAAAATAAAAAAAAGTGTATTATACCACTCGGAGAGGAGTTTTTCGTGCATAGTTAATAAAAACTGATTCATCTCAAGGACAACGGCGGGAGAAAATCTTCAACCCCCTGATTTCTACAGTTTCCAAGTTTGGTCGTCTGATTTTTTTACCAGTATTTCTTGATTTTTCTGTTTAAAAGCAACAATTTTGTCCAAATGGATTTTATTTATTCCACAGTATTTTCACTTATTGGGTGTTTTCTTTACTGATAGTCTATTTCTAAGCTTTTTGAGCATAAACATAAACTTTTTGGAGCTCTTCAAAATCTAATTATTGTTCAGTACTGAGTTTTACAGTTGTCTATAAGGTTTGCCTTATAATTTTTCTGGATTTTATTTTCCACACGTCCTCACCATTGTAAATAATTAAAAAAAAGAGAGAGAGAGAGAAAAAAAAAAAAAGCTTAAATCTCTACTAGATTTCAGTTTGCTTTTTTAGCGGAGACTTAAAAACTTATTTATTCTGGAATAGCAACGTTCAGCGGAATTTGATTTTCATTCATGAATGTTTGCTTTAAAAAAGTCATCGTAGTTAAAATATATAAATGATATATTTAATTAAAATATCACCGTTTCGAAGAATTGTATTATGAGAAATATCTTTCGCATGGAAATATGTTGGATATTTTATTATCGTTAGTGAGATTGAAGTTGTAAGAGAATCAAAAATTGTAAAACAGAAATAGTTAAGATATTTATTTTTTAAAATTTGAGTAAATTGATACAGTGTAGTTATAAATAACTCAAAATAAATATATAAATAAATAAATAAAATAAAAGAATTATTTTTTGAACAATTAATTCAGAGAAATGTTTTAAAATTATAATTATAGTCCTTTTTCTCTCATATCTGAAAATTTAAATAAGACGCAAGAAATTTTAACTTTTTTGAAACTACTTTTCAAGTGAAAAGAACATCTCGTGCTGCCATCTATAGTCATTTATACTAAATGATTGAAGTTGAGGAGAGTACAAAGAAAAAAGAAATATGTAGTTATTTTCCCCACATACAAACGTATTTTCTCTCTTTTTTGCTTTTCTTTTATAGAAAATGCATTCATAGAAATTTGAATAAAAAGTAATTGTATTATATTCATCTGGATGCTTATCAATTTATTTACAGTAATTTACAGTAATTACTGTTATTTGAGGGGAAGGGGGCACGCATCAATTTTAACTTAATTCATTTTTATAAAAGTGTGGCGGCGAAATTGACGAGGGGTGAAAATTACGTGCAGAAGTGACAAATAATCACAAATGAGAGACGAAATAGAAGCTATGTATGCAGTTGCATCACACAGAACGGTGCTCGGAATTTATCAAAATTCACTATTATTTTTTTTCCTTACATAATTTTTTTTTTTATTTCAATCTTTATGATACGAATAAATAAACTCTTATAAACATTAGAAATAATGAATAAACTTTAGGTGTTTAGAAATGTGAATGAATGTGGGATTTTACCTTTTACAGCTTACTTTTTTATTCAGAAAGAGAACTCGTATTTATCTTCTTCAGTATAAATAGTTATCTTAGCTAAACTCTTATTTTTTATGAGCAAACACATATGTACTTTTTTAATAAGAACTATCCAACAATACAATGATTATATTTTTCAATTAGAAATTGATTCATTTTTAGTATGTGCTTCACATTTTAATTGAAACTTGAAAATTAATCATATGATTTAAAAATTACAAAAATTTGGTAAACCTGGGGAAAAAAAAACAAAAACAAGGAAAGCTGATATATTTAAATACCTTTTAAGTTTTTTTTTTTTTTTTTTGAGGAGCGATATTGTAACCTATCAGAGAGCAGTCGTTCTTCAAGTAATTTGATTGGTTTGATTTTATTAGAACCGCACTAGAAGCAACACGATGATTAATAGACGACGGACCATGTAATTTTGAACCTCAGTCAAGTGACGAGGACGACTCCTGAACCAACACCTCTCACTCCAAACTTCCACATCACGTCACTGGGAAGACTTGGGACCTCGACAAGATTGTATGTGCGTCAGTCCCACTACACAGCGGATCTGTAGTGACATCACGACTCGATCGATCATGGTCGCGGTATTAACGAAAGCCGGTGGCCTCGAGTACACGACCATGATATCTAGGCTACCGTGGCCACGCATTTAATTTGAAAATGTTAAGAGTTTGAAGTAATTAACAGTAATTTTTTTTTTTCAAAACCTTAATTTCTAAACTTAAAAAAGATCTGCGAGAAGTTAGTGAAGAATTACATTTCAAGAATAAATTTCGGTAAAGAAGGTGAGAACATCTCACAATTTTCGTAAAATGGTATACATTTATAATAAAGAGAATAATTTTACCTTGCATTATTAATGACTTCTCCATAATAAATGTTATTTGCACTTTTCCCAATCGTCTTGCGAATTTCTTAAAATCAGTCGTTAAATAAGTTTTTTACCCTTTCCTTCTGATTTTCCCTTGCTTTTCTTATTTTATTCGAGTTAACAGGCTACCATGGCGATTCGTGCTACCATCCAGAGGAGTTTTTTTTTTTTTTTTTTTTTTTTTTTTTTGTATTTGAAATATTTTATTCTTAGTTATTCACATAGGAAACATGTTCGAGGGACACCGTTGCTGTGAATATTCATGGCATGCTAGGTGATGTTTTAGTTTAGTCACAAGGTTGAGTTATGATTCCACTGAACATAGCTGACATAGCTGAGCTAATGCGCATTAAATTTGCCTCGAAAAAACTGATTGATTGTACAGTATGGGTCAAAAGTATGAATGCATTTCATGTTTGAAAAAAGAAAGAACAAATTGAGGTACGTACGTGTTTCTTTTTTTTGGAAAGACAACATGAAATAATTTTATACGACAAAATCTTAAGCATTAAATAACTTTCACATAAGCCGGTAGATGGCACAACAGAGTTTCTCGGGAAAAGTTACTGATTGTGTCAGTCTGCAAATGGCTACGGTACAGTAAAAAGCAATGTGCGTTTTATGGTTCTAGGGAAAGTAAATCCATTGTAACTGTTCAGAGACCTTAAGTCCTTTCTTTGGAGTGGTGTGGAAGTTAGGAGAGGGGAGTGCCAGCTCAGGTGTCGTCCTCGTCACTTGACCGTGGTTCAAAATTACGAGGTCCGTCGCCAATAGTCCTCGTATTGCTTCTAGTGCGACGTTAATAAGAACTAAACTAAACTAAACTAAACTAAACTAAACTAAACTAAACCATTTAGAGACGTTTTCGTTTAGAATTCTCAAAACATCATACTCCAAATAAGGACTTTATTAAAATCTGGTATCAACAATTTAAGGACATGGGGAGAGTGGAAAATAGGAAAGCTCCAGTTAGACCATCGACCCCGACCTTTGATGTTGATCGCGTGTGGGAGAAACTTTTATGTGAAACCCGAGTACATTAACTCGTAGTGCTAGTTTGCAGCTGGTAGTACCGAGGACAACTGTTAGGAGATTTTGTGTAAATGTCTCAAACTTCATCCATATAAAGTTCAATTATTGCACGAATTGAAACCGAACGATAAATCTAAACGTTTCAGTTTCATTGTGCGTATTCTTAACAAAATCTACGAAGACAACTGTTACTTAAACGTCATCTTATCCGATGAAGCAAATTTCGACATTTCGAGTTATACTAACTGTCATAACTGTCGGATCTAGGGAACTGAATCTCTTCATGCAGTAAGAGAAAAAGCACGCAGTAACCGGAAAGTAAATGTTTGGAGCACATTGGCTGCAGATGAAATCTTCGGGCCATCTTTCTTCATCGAACAGACAGTGACTAGCGTTACATATCTGGACATGCTGCAGTTCTATGCTTTTCCTCAATTTGTACGCCATAAGTCTCGAGTCATCTTTCAATAAGTAGCACTCCACCACAATGGGGTTCCATAGTTCGAGCCGAGCTGGACAAAACATTTCCTGATCGGTCGTAGGGGGCCGATACCATAGCCGCCAAGATCACCCGATATTACTTCCCTTAACTTTTTCTTTTGGGAGTACGTTAAGGACCGAGTGTACGCAACTCCAGTTCTGGATAGCAGTGAGCTAAAACAACGAGTCATACAAGTCATTGGAGAAAAACCTGCTGAAATGCTGCTAATACACTTGGCATGAAATTGAATTTTGGCGTGATATTTTGCGTGCCACCAACGGAGCTTATGTGGAACTTATTGTTTAAAACTGGGTTGTGTAAAACTGTTTTATGTTGTCTTTCCAATAAAAAAAATTAACATGTAGGTACCCTAATTTCTTCTTTTTCTTTCAAACATGAAATACGCTATACTTTTGGCCCACGCTGTATATTAACATCACTCTTAGAAGCGACACAAGGGATAATGGCGACAGACCATGAGATTTTGAACCTCAGTCAAGTGATGAGGACAACATTTAAATTAGCACTTCTCAATCCTAACTCTCACACCATCCCAACGTTAGGACTTTTAGTCTCTTCAGATTTAATGTGTATAAGTTCTGCTACACGATTGGTATTTATTGGCATTAGGACTTAACCCTTTCGCTACAAAAAAAAGAAGTGCTTCTCTGGGCCCGCAGCTTCTTACCGCGGAGTGTCGGGCTGTGCCCAAACGATTTTAAGTATTAAGTCTAATTCATGAAAAAAATTCCTCTAAAATCGGCTATTCATTAGAATATTTTGGTTTTTACTTATATTATTTAAAATGCATTAAACTTAATATATACGAAAGAAAAAAGATTTAATCGAAAATTGTATGTTTTATACATAAAATTACATAAAAAAATCATATCATTTAAGAAAATACAAAATATACTTACATTTGTTACATAAATTTCTTGGTGTAATTATATACCATTACATGGAATATTAAGGTATAAAAAATGAATCTTATTTTGCTGTTTGGTATTTTTATAAGAAAAAATTCTTCAACGCATAATTCAACGTCACATGTCTTACACATATATTTTGTCAACTTTTAACTCTTCACGCAAGATTTTGAGCAAAGGGCACATCTTCTTCGTCCTTTTTTTCATTTAATGACTATGTACAGATTTGGATTATTTTCGCTAACATTACTGTCAGATTAATTCATTAATTCGTAAATCTCAGTATCAGATATATACTTTCTTTTCGTCTCATGACTGTCGCTACAAATAAAAACCGACCGAATGAAACGAACAACTGGGAGCATCTGCTACTAAAAGCCCTAACCCCCATAAACATCCTTAAATTCTCATTCGAACTACTAAGAAGAGAGCAAGAAAGAAAATGCAAGCCGAAAGCAAGTGCATCCTTTAAATCATGTCATTACATTTAAAGAGCCGGGCCGCAGCATGCGCTCTTAACAATTACTCCCCCCCACTCCTGATTGCCAGAAGTGAAATCTAACTCCATATCACCAAGGTCAACACTCCAAATAACCTGTCTATATAGATTTCACGGTATTGTAACGCCATATAGTAACATTAAGAAAATCAATTAAAACGTTCTCATCAAGCGTATCTCTATTGATACTTTGGGCCGTAGAAGACACTCACGGAGCGTATCTAATGTGATACGCTGGGCACAGGAGAGGAAACGCAAGCGTATAAAATATGATACGCTGGGAGGGAACGGGTTAAACTCATGACTCGAAGAGCATAACGTCGGTCGCGAGCTGGTGACCATGACCATTCCGCTACCGTGGCCTATACCTGATGAAGGAGCCAAATTCAGACGTGAGGACTTTGTTATCCAGTTTCTCTTTACTTGCAGCAATTCTATTTATTTCACATAGTCTGTTGTGGAATATGGATTTTGGATTTTATTATTATTTTTTAATATTTTATAAAATTTGCGTATTTTAAATTATATTTAATATTTTGAATATTCCCCTGTTTTTATTTGTTTGTTTATTCATTGAACATAATGAATACTCCCGACTGTCAATCCTTTCTTTTCGATACAAAGGCTCTTTAACCACAGCTAATACTCCTTGTAATTTTGTACCACGGTTAGATGATGAGTTAGACACCTGAGTAGGAATCCCACTCTTCAAATCCCCTCTAACGTGAAGTCTTTGAGTCCCGATAAATTTAACGAATATCAGATCATCTATACGATAAGTTTTTAGTTGTACCATGACTCGAACACGCTGCTCACCTAAAATATCAGCAGCCATGAGGCCCCCGACGCCCTCGCGATCATGACCATTCGGTTACCACAACACTTGCTGTTTTACTGTATATTTCGCTTGTATCCATATATTGTAAATAAACTTCTTTTTCTGTCATAAATGGTCCCTGAAAAGGATTTAAATTTTTAAATCAATTACGTAATACCAGATACACAATGAACTTTAGTCGATGAACCTAGCAATAAAAAACTAATGTCAATTTAAAAAGACAAAATCATTTGAACTGGTTGGTACCTTTAATGAGAAATTTCGACACTACGTCAGGAGAGGAATTTTAAGTTCAATAGGACTTGATGCATTGCAGCCGTCATTATTACCCACAACGGCTTTTGATGAAATTGGGATTCAAACTCACAATCCAACGGTCACTAAGATTTTATAACCTAACTATCATGGTAAACGAAATAAATGTCTGAAATTAGACTGTAAAGATAGTTTACTAAAGATAAATTCCGAGAAAAATCTTCTTATATTTACTTGACAAAACAGTAGCCGCGGTAGCCGAGTGGTCACTGCCGGAGCTGTTTTCGTTGAGGTGTGGATACGTGTCCTGATGCCACGTAATATCCGTCGTGCAGCGAGGTTGATGCACGTTAAATCTGTCGCGGCTTCAAGTTCTCTCGTTGATGTGGGGCGGAAGTTTGGAGAGAGAGGTGCCAGCTCAGATACCGTACTCATCATTTGATTGCGGTTCAAAATTACAAGGCCTTTCGCCAATAGCCTTAGTGTTGATTCTAAGTGTGGTGTTAATAAACAATCAATCAATTCAATTAAAGAGTTACACTAATGTAAAGATAATTGAGTATTTATTTTTCTGTTTTATTATGCCTTTTGTACAAAAAAATGGTACTTACAATTTGAAATGTTAGGAACTGAAATTTGAATCCACGATTACATTTCTTGAAACTTCTAAAGTAATATTCTTCCTAAAAGTGTGCAACAAACTGATACAATACTCAGAATGTAGCGTGTATTGTACGTTTCTTGATCTAATAACCTTATAAGTCAAGACCTTTTCTCCAGGTCAAGTGATTAAGCAGGATAAATAATGCTACATTACATGACTTTATCAGAAAAGAAAAATAAATACTTAAGAGGAAGTTGAATATATTTATTATAGAAATTTTTTTCCAAGTCAAGTGAACAGAAATGATATTATGAAATTTTCTACTGTATAGCCTTCTGTGATGAATCCAAAATAATTGAATTAGCAGAAATAATTCATCACAGGGCTAATATGATTTATTTCCTGTACATAAGAATTCTTCTAGTTACTAAAGTTATTTACAGCTTCATATGTTCTTGCATGCATACAGAAACTGCATTGGGAGGGATTCCACGTGATGGTGCACATACGATCTCCAGCAGTCGAATTACACACCCACCTCGCTTCCGTTCTTCCACCAGAGGGAAGCCGTACAAGTACTCTGTCTGGTGGAGCCTTCTAGATTATTAGATTATAACAGATTAGCTTTCATTAACGTCGCACTAGAAGCAACACGAGGTTATTGGCGTCGGACCTCGAATTTTGAACCTCGATCAAGTGATGAGGACGACACCTGTGCTGGCACATCCTCTTCTAACTTCTACACCACGCCAACGGAAGGATTTTGGGCCCCGACAGATTTAACGTGCATCAGCCCGGGCTACACAGCGGGTCTTTAGCGGCCAAGAATGGTGGAGCCTTCTAGCAGTTGTTACACTAATAAATGATAATAAATATAGCCACTGGTTACAAATGAAGTTAGAACTGGTCAGATGACTGGTCATAGCACTTAACTGTTCGTAATGAAAATTATTTAAAATTAATTTCTTTAACTGTATAGAAAAAAATGTTTCAATGTAAATTAATTTTGATAGAATAGTAAGGATCACCAACAAAAATATCATCGCGATGTAAAATATATTGTAAATGAATTGAGCCCACTACAAATTCCTAATACAATTACTTCATTAAATTGCTGCCTTTCTTTAATCAATATTTTAATAGGAAACTGATTTTTTTAAAACTGATTACTAATTTTATATGTATATTGAGAAGCCAACTTCAGAAATTTTACTTCATAAAGAATTTATTTCTGGAGTCAGAAAAAGGAAAGACCTCATTCTTTAAAATTCTGCGTTTCAAAAGAAATATTAATTGATGTTTTGAACAATAACATTAATTTTTGTATTATGATTATCGTATTCAGGACTTCAAAAATTAGTTATTCTTTGAAGCATAATGAAGAGTGGTTGCTTAGAATGGATAAAATCAGAAGTGGGAAAGAAAAAAATGTCTCGCTCATTTTCCCTCCCCAATAAAATGTCAAAAATAGCTACTTGTAAATAAGTCGCAGTGAAAATTTATTATCCGTAATGTTATAGAACAACTTAATGAAAAGCTATGCTGATGAAAATTGTATTTGTTAGTAATATATATTTTAAAAAGTTATAAAACATTGCCAGAAATTGAAAAAAAAATCACGCAAACCATTTATTTATTTATTAATCAGATAAATAATATTTGTATTTAGTTTATGTAACGGGCTCTATTGCATTTCCTTCTTCAACTTATACTTTGGGGACTTAAATGTAATGTTAATTTGAACTGAAAATCTCTCTCAATGAATGAATTAATAATTTGATTAGAATTATTGAAGTTCAGCGAATAGATTTTGAGGAAATGCATTTAAAAACAGAGAAGCATTGAATATGATGTTAGTTTATGATAGAGGGTGGAACTGAAGCTGTATAAACAAAGGAATAGCATCCGTATTGCCAATTGTGAAAAGTTATTGAGTAACAGACGAGAAAAATCGGCGTAGGGTTAATGAATCGAACCCTCACTTCTAAATCTCTTTAGGACTTGCAGTTCGGTAAGATATTATAAGTATTAAGTTTGTGGTGATGGGCTATTCGCGATTTTCTCTTAGCTAACCTTGGGGAATTTTATTGAGATTTATTGCATAAAATAACAATTTCTTCCCAACTAAAATGAAACGTGGTTATGTTAATTATATGCAGTTCGAAATAAAGTGAAGTGATTCAGATATGATATATAAGCAAGGGGAAATTTTGAAGATATATAGGAGGTAACGAATGTTACTATCCGGTGTAAGTGACAACTGTTGACTTGTGAATTGGGACGCTCATAAAGGTCTGTCTGGAGATTAGAACAGAGGCCTCGGTACGATAACTTAGTTTCAATCAAATTTAGATCTGTTAGCTAGGAATGAAAACCGATGAGAGCACTTTAATTTCTAGTCAATGATAATAAATAATTTCGCTTGATTAGTCTCGAGTTTTCTTAAATTGTTTTCCTGCCTCTTAAAGTTTAATATATGAAATTGAATTATGGATTAAGAGCCAACTAATACCAATCAAACCTTTTAAGTTATTATTCTAATGCAATATTAGATTCTAATGCATATAGGGCATATCCAATCATACAGAAGGCTACGACATTTGAATATTCATAGACCTGAATAAAATAACTTATCATCACTTTATATTAATTACACTATTGATTCGTGATTGTTTTAAATAAGTTTAAGTATGGAAGGAAAAGGAACCAATACTGGGGCGTTGCGAGCTATTTAATATTTAAAAACTGCATTCAGATTTAAGTATCCATGACTTGTTCTGAAGTGCGAGGAAGAAACAAATATCTTTTACAGGAGTTTTTCTGTTAGATTATTACCTTTTCGACTCAATTTCGATTAAAACGCATAAAGAAAAAAAAATCAAGATAATTTATTTTTTAGATAAAAAATTTTGGTGGAAAAATTAAAATATTTCTTTTTCTTTGGAGACAATTAATGGCGTTGCACATAAATTTCGGATGAAAAATGGGCTATATCCTTGAATGTCGAAATAGAAAATAAAGCTCTTTTTTTTTTTACTTCACTTGCATTTAAACTAAATACGTTAATAAACGAAAAAAAAAAAAAAAAAATTCAACAAAATGCTTTCACATGTGTGAAGAACATAGTTCTGCTATTAAAAAACAATAATTATCCTTTAAGAAATAATTATCAAGTGAGAAATGAAATCAAATATATAATTACTCGTTATAAAAAGTTTAAGTAAAGTTTCTGTATTTCTATAGCCCTTCAAAAAATCCTGAAAGTATAACAAATCTTCAGACGGATGGAAAGGAAGGGTAGACATTTCTAAAACAATCACTTTATTGACAGCTCAGTTACAAATCTACAGAACAATCAAACTAGAAATCTATACTATTTCCTCGCTCAATCCCCCTTATGGCTCCCCTACGCCTGGCTACCCGCTACACTTGGCTTCTGCCCTACTACGCTTGGCTTCTTCTTGAAAGCTTACACTATATATACATATAGTCTTAATTTGCATATCTCCGTTCTCTTCTTCGGAGGAAGTCCTTTGATCCAAATAAGTGCTAATTCCCCCCAAGAGGACTATCAGTGACAGGGTCGCTGATAGACCCGTCACAAAAGTAATTACACAATATTAGTATATATTTTAATCTATAAAGTATCGTAATAATACATTTGTAATGAACTCTTAGTATATACTAAAATTAGTAAATAGTACTGTTTTTCTCCCAAAGCACGCTGCATAGGAAATTTTTTTTACATTTTGTATACATAATAATTGCTCTGTATTACACTTTTGTTATTGCAAGAATATACCACAGCAGAGTATCTCAAGAGAGAATGCATGTATAAAAACTTCCAAAACAAATGAAAAATTTAATGAAATCTTATCAAACCGAAGTCATGATATTTGTCAGACAGAAGTGAAGTATAAAAAGGTATTTTCGTCAAATAAAAGCTTTCCAAAAAAGTAATTTTTTGTTACTTTGTTCGATAATATATTTTGAGAGAAAAAGAGAGCTAAATCCGATATTTGAACAAAAAGGTACGATCTTTCATTCTTCGATCGTTTTGCAGCATTTTAGGAAACCTTAGAAAATTCTCTTGCTCACATTGAGCTATGATTAAAAGAAGAGAGGGAATATTTGTTGAGAAGATTTATAAAAGAACTCAGTTCCTTTTTCTGCGGTGTCTACACATATGTTTTCCTCAGAAATGTGATAAATTTTAGTTTGCAATAAATTGATTTTTTTCGTAAGAGTTTCCATTTGTTTAGTTTCTATCTGTTATCGCGAGAAGAAACTAAACTAAGACCAATTCAAGAGAAATAAAAGCAATTTTACCGATGTCACAAACTGAAAAGTGAACTAAGCAAGAGAGAATAAAAGTAAATAACTTATTTCAAATAAATAAATAAATAAAAATTCAATATGAATAAAGAAAAGATAATTTACTTCTATGAAACACTGTAATCTTTTAAAAAGACTAAAAAGTAAATATATCTATTTAATAAATAGGTACCAGATAATTTTTTACAAATCATTTCAAGTGATTTTGCAAGCAGAACGCATCTCTTGATATTATTTTAAGTTTCGGTCATTATAGTTTGAATCTCTCACACACACACACACACACACACACGTGTATGATATATATAACTACCCCTAATCATACACATGTATATATTATATCATATATGCGCACCACTCACATGTAGCACTTGATTATATATAGTACATATTAATATATATGTATATAGTATATATATAGCTATAGAATTATATATATATAGTACTTAATAAAAAATTATCCCTCTAATACACACACATAATATAAATTTTGAGTTTTCAGTTCAGATTTTAGGTACTTTCTTCCAGAAGTATCTTACTCCTGAAGGAGTTGCAAGCAGATGATTTCTTGTGGAAGGAACCATGTTAATTAATTTCCTGCAAAACTGTCCAGCTTTAGACTCAGCCTAACTTCTATTCTTTTATTAAATACTCGTTTAATGCAAATAATCAACTAACTTCGCATTGTGTTTTTCCAAACAAGTTGTTTCGCCGTCAAATTGATAACGTAATATCACAAGCGAATGGAATTCACCAAATAGCATTCGAGTTCAAATCGTGCGAGTGAATTGTCGGATTATTTTGAAAAGTACGATCCGTGTGGAAAAAGGGGTCATCATCATTGGGAAAACGTCTTTGACTCCTCAAGATCTTTTTGGTACTTCAGATACAACTTTTTTAGTCTCTTGTCCCAACAGCCAATGTACAATCCAGCACAATACTTCAACAGTAATGCAGCTTCTCTTAACTCTACTCTTCAGACCAAGTCAACAAATTCATCTCTTATCATTTCCATTGTGCAATATACCAGCACGGCACTGAGGGATCAATTCGTGACCAGACCCATTTGAATATAAGTTAGGAATACTAAGGTTTTCGGATGGAAAGAAGATTCATCATATTCGTCGCTGAATGCTGTGCTAGCGCTGCGCTTGTGATATCTGCCTTCTGTATATGCATCTTCATGTAAATATTCATCATTCTCAATAAAGAAATGCTCCTAGTACTAGACTCCTAATTACGTTGAAAAATGCATGTCTTTGAAGCGGGATGTCACACACACACACACACACACACACAATCACACCCACACACACACACACACACACACACACACACACACACATACATTTCAATTTACATACAATGAGAGATGACGTTGAATGAGAACGATACACTATGCTTAAGAATCCCAATTTTGTCACAATATGAAATTACTCCCTATCTAAATGCCACACCAATTAAATTTTTATAGGGTGGTTTAAATTTTATGAGCTGAAGTTATCACTAATCTACGTGATGACATTAAATGAAATTTAGTCTATAATATTTACTTCTCCGGTTTAATTTTCTACACTGCTTTAATCACAATCTACGCTCATTCCTTTAGTCATCTTAAGATATATCTTATAATCATAGGCTTTGTCAAAATGGTGTAGCAATTGTTCTGCAAATTTCTGATAAATAAATATACAAATATGACTTTTGCGACACTAAATAGCATATTGGACTGTATGATTAAATGTGTAAGGGTGTGTAGCGAGTTGGTATGAGTACTACTCCACATTTCTAAGGCGACGGCTAATGTGGAAGCCCAGTTAGATTCAATGCACAGTAACTCTTTTATTCTAGCGGTTACAATAATTTCCGATACTTTTTGAAGGAATCCAATTCCAAACTTGCAGCTTTTCTGTTATTGGAGCGACTCTAATCAAGCTGTTGAAAGAAACATTTAAGGGAATGTAAGGGTAATTTCTTTGAAAAAATGATACTATAACTATTTAAAGATGAAAGAAGGCTTGAACAGAGTTTTAACATGTTGTTTTCTTAAGATGTACTTCACAACAACTAAGCAATTACCGATTAAAAAGAATCAAGCATCAGATACTTCAGACACTTGTGGTATAGACTGTTATAAGATTCCATTCGGTGTTTCAGCGAAAAAATAATTAAATGGTTCCTTCTTCCATACTTGAGTTTAAACCATGCTATTAATTACACCAATCGGTGATTGATTTTTTATTCTTTTATTATTTTCTAAGATGTTTAGATCTTAATTTATTAGACTGGCGAAGAAATAATCATTAGATTTTGCTTACTTCAAATGTTACCCAAGGAAGATTTTAATCTAACCCGAAAGGAGATTTTTAGACTGTGTTTTGATTCATATTATTACTGTTTATTTTGTTATCGTTCTTGAAACTAGTTTACTTAGTTTTTTCAATTTTTTGTATACAAAATAAATACAAGTTTCTTCCCCAAAACAGCAGTCTTTATAATTTTTTTTTAAACATAACATCTTTTCCCTTGTCTTTTGAATAGCGTAGGTATAAAGTTTTATAAAGCTGCATTCTCTAGTTAGAGCTACGGAGAGCAACGGAACAGAAAGCTTTAATTATAGTCTTCCAGTGCTTAGAGATTTATTGGACGACATTTTAATCATAATTTCTATGACGCAAGTTGCTTTTTTATGAACGAGCATTCATTCTTTTAACCGCTAATTAACTCCGAGTTATTTTTATTATTTTGTATAGCTGTGAGCTTTCTCTTCGTTGTTTTGGAAGCCCCATTTACAAATATGAATGCAGCCAAAATTATCTTCCCACTATTATCTCCTCCCTGAAATTTGCCTTAGGAGACGGAAAGCTTTTACAAATGAAAAATTTCTCTCTCCACAAATATAGATCGATTTGTATTAGTTTTTATCCTCAAAATCATTAGTTTGTTAAAAGAATGCAATTTGGAGCTTATTGTGGTTTCATATTCTAATAAGAATATGATTGAAGATAGGCACAAATCAACTGATGTCCTTATTGATTCAAATAACGAATTTATGCGTTAAGGTATTGATTTTCCTGATATCCTGATTTTGCACTAACACGTTAGCTCAAGTTATTGGTAAAATATGTAGCTTAATTAACATTCAAACTAGTATTTCTTTAATATCTAATGTAAGAGTAATTTTATATTCTGAAGTCCATTAACAATTCCGTCAAAGAATTTTTATACGTGCAGATCTTGAAAATTATAACTAAGTTTAAACAAGCAATTAGCTTAAAACTTAAGAGTTCTCTGGAATGTATTCTAGTAAATTCCTCACGCATGTCTCTTCCCTTACAAACTTTTGTATCTGAGATATCTTACCTAAAAATAATACAGTATCTTTCTTTCTTATTCATTTCTCGACATTTTTGATTTGTGAAATTGATAAATATATAGTGGCGTAGATGTTGGAGAGTAGGTTTAATCGAAGACACAATATATAAAATATTTTATTAACAAATTGAGATTGGCTGTACTTAGCTCAGAACACATGTCTTCATATGTAATAGTAAAATTTTTCATAACACTATTCTGTAAAGCTTGAGAAATAATAATGAAATACAAATTAAAATTTTAACAAAACTTTTACATGAAGTTTCAACGTTGTCGGCATTGTGTTTTGGGACCCGGGAACTCTTGATTTGTGGACGAGCATCATACCTCGGTGTCATCGGTGCTTTCGATCATCGTGGCAATATCCCACAATCAAATATTTATGTACTGAAAATTTTGGGTAATTTTTAGGAAGGAGCTCCATATATGTGTGTGCTTTTGTGAGTGTAGAAGTTGACTATCATAAGTTATAGAATTTAATTTTGATCAGAAATATAGTTAAATGCATCAAAAGCATTTTGCCTTTCTTCTTCTTAAAATTAAAAAATATTATTAAAAGAATTAAATAAAGTTCAATTTTAATTTATGATGGCATATAAAAATACAAAGAATTTTTTTGTATGTGTCATGGGTTGATGTAAAAAAATAGTGTTCATTGGTTGATATGCAGTGTTTGTGGGCTTATATAGTTGTTGGGCTAACATTGTTTATGCATAGTTAATGTAAGCAGTGATCAGGGGTTGATGTAAATATCTGAACAAAAATTACCTTACTGTATTTCAACGATTTGCTTGATATTTTTAATCCTTCTGTAAATTACTGAATTCATAAATATTTTTGATAAAATATCTAATGCTTGTTTCGTTATCATCTGCTCGTACATTCTTCCTGTTATAATTATGAATAAAACATCTTCTTCATCGTATTTATCAGTAAACTAATTACTCTTTTTCTACTGACTCATAGAATGATAGAGCTTTTATTTATTTATTTATATCCTAAGGCTTATTTTGTCGGTTAATATTTGCTACAAAAATATCGTTATCGCTTATTGATGGAAATATTAAACAACATTCATGATCAGGCAATGCATCTGAGTAAATGTATTTATCTTTAGATGTCTTACTACCTACAAAATAAATGTCCTATATCAATTTAGAAAATACAGACAATTTTGTTTCCCCCCCCCCCCCATTACCCGCATTTATCTATTGAAGAGGAATACAAAGATGCGTGAGAGATCTTTCTCCATTTACAGAACCACTTAGTTCTTTATTATCACGATAAGAAACCATTTTCAAGACAAACACTTTGTAGTAAATATGATTTCTCATGTCTCTATTAATCCCAATTGCTAAAAAACAGTAAGCATCTGTTCATGGTATTAAGAAAAAATTTTGATATCTCTTCCGAAAAATATGGAGCATTAATTCTTTAATTTATTTAATTTTGAGACGAGAGCATATCGAGTGAAATAATCAACAGTTGTTCGTTCTATTTTGATTAAGAAATAAAAGAATTATTGTTAATAGACAATAATATCTTGCTTTTTTCAGGTCTTAAAAATTCATTCACATCAGTGAATGGATTTTATGGAGAAATGGAGAAATCCCTACTATAAAATCAAATGCTAGATAAAATTCTCTCTCTTCTGCCTAGGAGATTGAACGATGGAGCTTCGTCTCCTGCCTTATGGATAATTGTTGCCTCTATCTCTCAGCAGAAAATAATAAACAATCTTATTTGCATGAGGAATTTGAAATTCGCCTTTTTTTATTTAGTCATTAATCTTAAAGACATTTTAATTTTTAAACTCTTTTCATATATATATATATATATATATATATATATATATATATATATATATACAGTATATTGCAACGTGTGACACGCACTTTTTATTTTTAAAAATTAGATTGAAATTTACGAGTTCTCGTTATATGATGGATGTAAATATGACCGACTTAAAAATAAGTAAAAGATAAGTAAAGAAAAAAAAAACAGATTTATTCTTGTACTTGAATGCCATTTATTTAAAACAAATGACATGCGTTAAATTACTTAACATAAATAGGTTTAGGAAATAAAATTCTTCTACCTTTTATTTCTGTAGCCGGATTCTCCGCTAAAATGTAATTTAAAACATCAATATCGATTCAAGGATGATAAAAGATAAAATCACCTTTATTTTTCACAGCATAGCACAGGGCAGCACAAGAAACAGATCAAAACTGATTAACGCTTACTGAAAAAAGGCGTGGGAGGTGTGACGCGTTTTCCAGCACATGCGCAGATGCATTACATGCTCTAAACGCGTGATCTTCTTAATTAGGTGCTAGAGAGAGCTCACAATTTTCCTCAACATTCCTTGTGAACTTAAAAATCCATAGGCACATTTTTGATTCTGCACAATACCCATTTTCTTTCGTAAATTGATTGATTTTGCACTTGAAATCAGCCATATGTTTATTTCGTTTGTTATGACCCATATTATAATCATAATATACACTGCTGGCCATTAAAATTGCAACAGCATGAAGGAAAGCAAATACAAAAAGATATTTATTGTACATAAACAGTATGGCATGAAGACAAAATGATTAAATTTGCTAACCATATGGGGGGTTACAGGGATGAAAAATTAGTAGAAACAGTTGCCACCCCTGGCAGTTAAAACTGCCCTTACTCGATTAGGCATGGAGTCCAAATGGGCTTGAATGACAGATACGGCAATTCATTCCATCCTGCTTCAAGTCTATACGAATAGATATCCACTACACACTTTTCTTTTATGCAGTGTTTTATATGTCGTTTCTCCCTCCTGCGACGTCTAAATACGCTGAAATACAAACTATTTGCATATCCCAACCTCTTCTTCCTTTAATGTGATATAATATAGAGTATATATATATATATATATGCTCTATAACAAAAAAAACGACGCACCAAGAAGGAGGAGTTGTCTGTTGGAAACAAAACTTGGCGAATAGGAAAATTATGTACAGAGTAAAAAATAATTAAAATTTCAGAAAAATTGAATGATTTATTTCAGAGTTATATAGTTACAAAGTAGCGAGCTCAATAAGATGTTGACCCACCTCTAACCAAGATGTAAGCTGCCCCACAACGTGGTAGAGTGATAAAGCTCCCTGATGGTCTCCTGCGGTATTTCTTGCCAAATTTCCTCTAACTGTTAAGCTAGGTTATCAATATTCCCTGGTATATGCAGTCATCTTCCCATCCTATCCCAGATATGCTCGATTGAAGAGAGAACTGCCTGTCCAAGGAAGTGTTTGTCAAGTTGTAAGACAGTTCATAGCAACACGCGCCGTATGTGGTCTAGCATTATCTTACTGAAAAATAAGGCCAGGGTACTGCAAAAGGAACGGTAGCAAAACAGATCTCAGAATGTCGTCGACGTAGCACTGTAGGGCAAGTATGCTTCTAATGACGACCAAAAGGGTCAGACTGTCTAGGAAAATTGCACCCCAGTCCATAACTTCTGGTTGAGGGCTTGTGTGGCATGCAATAGGGAAAGAAGAATCGGCATGCTGCCTTGGGCGTCTCCAGACACGTTTTCGATGATCGACGAGACACAGTTGGAAGCGGAATTTGTCACTAAATACTATGCGTCCCCAGTCAGCATCATTCTAACCTGATCAAGCCGAGCACCACTGTAATCTGACTCGACAGTGTGCAGGCGTGAGTGGCGTAGCGGTCGGTACGAGCGTAGATTTCATTCTATTGAATGGTCATGGTGGACACTTGTGTGTGGGTCGCACGTCTGATGGTTGATAACGATTAATCAGGCACTGTGACAGCTGATCTGCCAATCACTCTGTTCTCCCGATCTGCTGTAGCCATAGGTCAACCGCTACCATCATGACGCTGAGATCTGCCGCTGTCCACCCATTCTTGCCAGCGTCTTCTAATGGCCACATCTATTCGACCCATATGAAGAGCGATATCTTGGTGCGTCGTCATTTTTTTTTTCGCTATAGATATCAGTATATGGGGTTTGTGAATGATAATTGGTGTTCTTTAGGTATGAATGATAAAACGTGGTAATTCACAAACTACAGTTACAATTATGAATTCTACAGCAAGGTTCTAGAACCCTTGCGCTTATTAGAACATATATCTTTTTCCCATATGTTTTCCACTTCAATCTTCCCCTTAAAGACTTTTCAATTTCTTGTGGCTTCCCAAGTCATGTTTCGCGCCTGGACTACTTTGCGTCTCCCGCTGTTGAGCGCCAGCACCATCTCCTCTCTACAGCACCGTCTGATGAGTATGCTGTCGTCAACCATTTCCATCTTCCACACTCGGGCACTCGGACCTGCTCATGTCCTTATGGAAGCTACAATTAAAATCTAGAATACATATGAACTAAAAGAAAAAGAGAAACATGGATTAGTACACAAATCACAAACAATCAAAACAATTTATCTGCCTCTTCTGACTAATATTCAGTCTAAAGTTCCACTTGATCCGCTGATGACAATGTCCTATTTGGCTCCCCAAACTTTCCAATTTTCCCTTTTGTTGTCCTTGAATCTCGTGCTTTGTATAGCTCTGATCTGTTTTTGAATTGGTCTCCTTCTCCTTAGAGCAGACTTTAAAGTACTTTTAACCCTTTGAGGGACGTATGTAATGAACATTAAATTTTGGCAAAAATTCATCTGATATGCATCAATAATGTTAAAAGGACACAATTTCAAGCGGTAAAAATAATTATTATTTATTTCCCGATTCTTAAGACCCAGTATATATAATATACTACCGTCCCTCTGGGACATCTTATTTGTATACTCGCTGTTTCGTATTGCTTCGAAGAAATAATAAATACTTTCATAAAAAATAATATTATTTGAGTTAATTTGGCAAATATTAGCATCACAAAACACCTTTAAAAAAATTAGAACTTTATAATGGTGTATTTTCCCACATGTAATGAACAGACGTGTCAGACCAAAAAAAAAAAAAAAGGCCAGACCTCCTTACTCTGAATTATTTACAGGATGTTTGCATCCAGACGCCGAGGACTCTGTTCCTCTTACAAAACAGGTATCTCTTTACTGTATTCTAATTCTTTTGTAAATTTGTTCCAATTCTTTTGTAAATTCTAATTCTTCTAATTCTTTTGTAATACCAATTGTCAATGATTTATAAATCAGTTTACTTAGACCCTTTGACAAAGTCTACCGCTAGAGGCAATGAGTTCCTATTCTCACTCCCTTCTTTTGCCTGTAGCTTATCATCTATTTTTATCTCATACTAACACTTTATATCCATCATCGTTAACAAGTCTCATGTCTATCAAAGACGACAAGTCCCTAATCTGCTGTCTCCTGCCAGTTCTGTCTTAGATGCCTGGAAAGACTGTTTTTCGTTTTTTTTGCAATAGTTTTGGTTTTCAGATATCCTTTTTTACTCCTGTGCTTTTTTTTTGGTGCGCATACACCACGTTGATAAATTTCTATTCCTGTTTTAAATTTCTTTTCTTAGGGAGAATAATTCTGATTTTTGCCACAGTGGAACTCGAAAACATATTTATGACTTCTACTTTTCACTGAAACAAAGCGAACCGTCACATATCAGTCTAAATCGAAATTTTCAGTGCTCCCATCTGTTGCTCACTAACCCCCTGTATGCTCTATAGGAGAGATGGTAAAATTATGATACCACTTAATTTAGAGTATGAAACTAATACCTTATATGTTTTGTTTTGAGTAATTAGTAGTATTTACATGAAGTTTCAAACATGAAGATTGGGTAGCTCATGAATTTAAAATTTTTAATAATTTCAGAAAGATTTCTGTGAGGCATAAAACAACCACTTGTTAGGAGCTTTCATTAGAATCAAAGGAATAATTTTAATAATTATTCTGCATGGTTCTGACATCTAATTTAAGTAAATAAAACTATGAGCTACCATGTAATGATAAATGTGTAGGGAAAATGTGTACTTTACGAAGAGTTTTAACGTGCTAAGTATGTGGTATAAAATATACCACATACTTAGCACGGAAAATTATCTACCACCCTTGAAAGGGTTAAGAAAAGTTTCATGATCTCACGTTCCTTTATTGGGAGAAAATGCTCTCAAATCTGCTCCCATGTTTTAATTCTATCATTCTTTACGAGCTTTCTCAATATGTTGACAAGTGTCCATTTCTTCCACTTGTAACGTAGCCCATAGATAACCCCCGTCAGAGACATATGTAACGAAGCCTGTAGATAATTCCCCATCAAAGGCATTTGTATTGAACTTCCGTTTTTGTTTCCCTTCTCTCTATTCAAAGGCGAGATGAAAATTTATTTTTCCAAAACGGGCAATAAATGGGCCCCACCTGGGGTCAGCTAATTTGATGTATTCTTGAACACACGACTCTGCAACACAGATGTGGCAGAAATGATCCACCTGTGTGAAGAAATGTGGACTATGACATGAGGATTTAGGGCCTATCCATTTGACGTCTTATATGTGGCACCTGTTTGCCCGTGCGTTAAATTGGATATTGTCCGATAAGAACGAAGGGTGTTGGGGGACAGAGACAGAGGTTGTCTATGAAAGTCATTAGCCGTCCAATCCGAAATAAAAATAAATCGAAGGGGGAGTGAGTCAGCCCTACTCTGGGATTTAAAAGGGACTGAGAAAAACAAAGAAGGGGAGTGAAGAGAGAATCGAAAGAAGCGAAGAAGGTGATCCCGCAAGGAGTGAACGGTAGAGGTGGCGATTGAGGCTATTCCTTTGCTTTTGCGATTTTAATAAATTCTATCCCTTAGTGACTAAATGCATAGGTATATTTTCCTATTCGTGATAATTTGTTCGTGATATTTTGTTCCAGATATTTGATTCGAGACATTGTGGAAAGAGTAATAAGGCGAAAACGTTTTGTAACTTGAGTATAACTCATACAATTGTAAATAAAAGAAGTAATTTTACTTAAGCTGTGTGATTCCTTCACTCTACCAAGCCACTCCACAAATTCTGGGGTCACGACTTTACACCCTCCTGTCCATTGTTGTAGAGATTGAGTACGCACAATTTTCTTTTCGGCTGCTCCCTATCCAAAACATCGCTGGAATCGGGGGGAGGGGATTTTTCGATCCCTGATAGCAGGATTACGCAAGAAACACTCCGAAGAAGAGTCCCTAGCGCACTCTGGTCTCATGTCTGTGGATATCTTCACAACAAAATTACACCACACTCATCCAGGCTAGCATCCGGATGAATTTCCATTTCAAAATTTGTATTATATATTTCCAAAACAGAGATTTCTGAAAGAGTACATTTTAAGCTAATTAAAAGTATTTTTCCCTTCCTCATTGAATCTAAATTTACAATTCATTTTCAAATGATCTCTGAGAAGTTTAGCAATAAGAGAATAATTAGGAATAAATTTTTCAAAATATCATAAAGTATATATATATTTAAACTATATATATGTTTAAAAAAGCCTAAAAGTCTTTGGATTTACTTTAAATTAGTAGGCTCAGGAATATTAAAAAGAGTTTTGGGTTTCAAAGTGGATGGATAAATACAACCCTTTTCCATCACATGCCTCACAGAAATTCAGTTTTTTCCTTCAAACACTAAGGTTTATTAAAATTGATTTCTAAACCATATTAACTCGTAATACTGAGAACTAGTTTTAGTCTTTCGATTCCTTTCTTTACATTAGCAGGTAATATTATTCCATCATCCATATAGGGTAAAACGATGCCATCATTGATAAAAGGTCGAAAAATTATGCTTGTGAATCTTTGGAAAACTGATGGTGAATTACATAAGCCCTAAAGGTATTTTAAAAAATTAATATTGTCCTTCATGGGTGGCAAATGATGTATATTTTCTACTCTATTTGTTCACATCAACATGAAAAAAAAAAACTTCATTTTTTAAATCAATAATACTAAATACTCGAGCGATCCCTGTAATCGATCTAAGACATCTTCAATCAAAGGTATAAGGGAATCTAACTATAACTTCATTTAACTTTCTATAATCTATACATGTTCGTGGAGTTTCATCTTTCTCCCTAACAATAGCAAATGGACTGGAATACTCAGAAGAGCAAGGTTTTATAATACCCTGTTCTAACCATTCAGCAATTCGAGCATCAAAAATCTTATTTTCCGGAAAAGGTAAACGATTCAATTCACAGATATTTAACTTTTCAAATATATTTTTAGAAATTAACGTAGCTTGACTTCCAGGATCAATTAACGAATTAATATTTTAACTACCGAAATGAACCATTTTGAACAGTTTTGCTTAACAATATTGAAAGATGTTACATTATCATTGGGTTTCGTTTCCACATTTAATTTTCTACATTTAGATGATTTGTGCCCGAAGTTTTGACATCTGAAACATTTAAAGGCCCTATTCTTATGTGTACAGAATTTAGATAAATATTCTTTACCATCACAATTTAAACAATATTTAGTATTCTGATCATAATTACTTAATAGTTTGTGATTCACGAAATTATCAAATATTTGTTTTACTTCACTAATATATTTACTTTTCATTAAATCATTTTTGATACCTTCATAATTCGCATAAGTGTATTCGTTTCAAACTAATTTATTTTCATTATTATCATTGATATCTCTTATAATGCACTACATTTATGCGATATCTTCAATTCTTCCACGGTTCCCTAACTCTTTCATTTTAAAATAACATTCCTATGTAGACTCGGATTCTTTCATTTTATGCTTACTTAATATTTCTTGCAACTGGACTGTGTGTGTGTGAATTAGAAGTAACCTCAACGCTTCTTTCAGTTTCTTCTGCGCGTAATATTCAAATTACTTTTATCAAATAATAAAGCAAATAATTTCGCTAAGCGATCGCTTAGCGAAAATAAACTTTTGAAGGTCAGATAAATTAAACATTTAATCAACGCATTAGAATTGCTCAAACCAAACAGAAATGTTTTCAAGTATATCGACATTAAATAAAGAAATAACGCTTTCAATATCATAGATGCTGCTACAGATGTTTGGAATATGATCGACAATACAATGCCACTCCTCTGAAAGTTTAGCTGACTCATTACTGTCCTGGCTCTGCATGGATGAATCTTGTTTAGTCTCTGGTTCCGTTTTGCTTTCTGATACTGATTGATTCGAATTTTGAGTACTTCGATAGAGCAAGTTAACATTTAACAATACTAATATTTGCTAAATTTTTGTTCCACGAAATACAATATTCAGAATATTACAGATAGAAATTAACTAATTCAATGAAAAAGTATTATCATTTACTGTGAATTTGAAACCAGTTAAGTTTCAGATTCTTTCCTTATTTTTTATATCAAAAACAAGCCTGTGTAAGATTTTTATTTTCTCTCTCTTCAGAGCATAGCTTATCTCATTTTTTTCACCAATCTTCATTTTTAAATCAACAAATAAGAATAAAGCTAACTCACCTGGAAGTCATTAATGAAATTCTTGTACAGCACATAAAATATATATTTGTATTTTTTTAAATTCCTTCTAGATATCTCTCATCTACTCAAGCCTTTTCTTCGTGTGCCTCAGGAATGGAATTTTTAAATTTATTTTTCTCTCTTTAAAAATGCGTGTTTGGGACACCAGTTCATTGTTTCAATGTTTTCAGAATTTAATTGATTGATCTAGCAATTTAATCTAAATTTTAATTCTAAATCATGCAGTTATATTTTGTAAATAATTTAGTTATGAAAATAAAGGTACTGCTAAGTTTTCTTAAGATACTGTTAATACTAATAAAAATACTGTTTGTATTTTTCGAAGTAATATTTGAAAGAAGAATTCAATAATAAAAGTGACTGCAAGATTCCAGAATATTAGTTATATTAATGCGTGCGAAATAAACTGAACGCTAAAAAATAACACAATTCTAGAAAAATCCAAGCTTCCATTAATATTCGAAAATGTGGTAAAATGTTTCCAAAAATGCAGAGAAAACTAACAATTGTAAGGCCGTTAGATATTGATAAAAATACACACCGAGTAAATTAGAAATTTAATAACATTTTAATTTTTTACAAATATTTCAAAATGTACTTTCTTATAGTTACATTAAAGAAAAATTCTCACAGAATTTAAGTCGGAAAGGTGGAAAATGTCTTATGCGAGTGTTAAACGGTAATTAAATAAGAAAACTATGCAAAGGAACGATTATTTAATCACTTTTATTATCCAAAGAACCATTTTGAAAGAAAGCTGGGCATAAGAGTTCATAATTTAGTGGAAAAAGAAATTGGTTTGAAAAATGTGATACTGCAATTTCATAAGCTCACCAATGATAAACAGGCACACTGCACAACGATTTCCAATACTTGTTATAATATTGTGGATGAGTTATGGATTCAAAGAGTTCCAAATGTTACGAAAAGGTTTTTTCAGTTTTGGAATGGAGCCTAGTGGGTGCGGAAGGATTGCAAGTTATGTCCCGAGTATATCCCACACATAAACGGTAAAATTCCGTTCAGGAGAGTGAGCAGACCACTGTACGTGTAGGAAATTTTCCGTTTATAGAAATCGTTGATTAGGTGCGCGGTGACAAGGTGCATTATTATCCAAAAATATGAAGTTAGGACCGACAGTACCTCGATACATGCTACATAAGGCTCAAGAACTTCAAATGTGTATCTCTTTACAATCACAGACCCCGTCTTAAAGATATGAGGGACTGTTCGTCCATCCAAAATGATGCGCACAACATGACTCCCCTTGACGGTAAAACGACGTCTTTCAGTGACGTTTCCCGTGCGAAAACGAGTTCCACATTCTCGTTGTATCGTAAGCTAATGAGATTCGCTGTTCAGACTAAAGCGAGATTGTCACAGATCATCCCTTTAGGCCACTGTCCCAAAGACAGGTACTGATGTTCCTAACTCCTGTTTAAACTAGAGTGTTTATATATTGATGTGAGAGTAATGAAAATTGCTGGGCATCTAACATGGAGAAAAACACGAGTGAGTTGCTAGTAAATAGTTTGTCTGGAAAACTCGTACTCCTATGGAGACCGTGAGAGCTGAATCCAGTTCACTGCCAAAAACTGTCTTTCTGACATCACACAGTTATTGCCAGATATCGGTCTTAGTGAACCGTTGTGACTCTTGACTCACCTGGTACTGGTCATTGGTTAAAAATTATCACACTTTTAGTGAATCATTGTTTATTTACGTTGCTCTTGGAAGCATCACAAGCACCATTGGTGACGGTCCTCGTAATTCTGAATCTCGGTCAAGTGACGAGGACGACACCTGAGATGGCAAACTTCTTTCCAAACTTCCACAATAAGCTAATAATTGGACTTTGCATCTTGACTGGTTTAACTTGTATCAGCCACACTATATGGCGGGACTCAGTGGTACTTACGCTTGAGTCAGCAACTCGACGGAAACATCGTCGGTTTCGGGTTCTCGACCATAATCATTATTCGCGGCGACAAAAAAGAGATAGAAAGCTTCTAATACAAAACATGTATTAGAAGAACTTCCCTGATCCTTGTGATAACTAATGTTCGAACGATTTATATACATAGGTAAATTTCGAGTATCTAAAAAGGGGTAACAAATTATAAAAAAAAGTGTTTAAAAAAATAACAAAAAACAAAAATCTCCGAAACTCTTACCAAGAATTTCTCTTATAGTTTCTCTTTTAATCTCGATCTTTTCTTTGAGATATAATAAATTATTGAAGTTTTAGATTTAAGCTGATTGTTTCTAATTATTTAAGTTAAACTACAACAACAAATCTCATAACAACGCAGGATTTTTTTTAAAAAAATTCTAGCAGTAATACATTTTCTAAATACAAACGAAATAGAAATGCACTATAACATCTCATTTTGGAATTAAAGTCTTCAGAAATTCAAACATTAAATTCATTTTAAAATCGACAACTTTTAAGAGTTTTACCATTTAAAACAATATTTTTTATATATAGATAATCAAAATTGTGTGTTCAAAATCTCAAAATCTCGGTATGAAAATCTCTTTCAAATTAATATCTAGGTACGAAAAAAATATATCTATTCCAAGAAATTATGAACCTGTTCTTATTTATTTTTATTGTTTTTTTCGGGTTGTATGCAATTGGTGATGTTCAATAACTTGATGTCGCACACACAATCACGTTTAACATTTTACTTTTCACAAACTTAGATAAGTACGCAATGAAATGAATCGATCAATTGATGAAGGCCCCTCAAGAATATGTGATTACTTTGTATAAGCGTGCATCAAGTATTTTACCAAAAAAACAAATAAATAAAGAAACTTTTAACTACGATTAAACTGCAATGAAATCTGCTTCAGTTTAGTAGATGGCGGCTGATATATCATATTCTATCTAGTGTTTTAAAATGCTCCTATCTGAATGAGATTAAATTCAGGTTTAACAAAAATATTAACTCGAAAAAATTCAAAGCAATCAAAATACGCCATTATAAAAATAGTATTACATTTGTAGCATGACAGAATATATAGTTAAGCAAAAAGAGGCTCAGAAATTCCTATTGTACCAGTGGCGTCATTTGGAAATTAGAAGAGGCAGGGTGTGAAACTTTTACCCCCCCCCCCCAAGCCCAGTTTCACTTTTGTTTATAAGAGGAGGTAGAGCACTAAAAATACTGTATTATTTAGTTATAAAACTAGTTTCCGAATATTTCTTAGCGCATTTGGAAATATTTGACCAGTGTATATACAAAACTTACTGTGGTTCAGTTTCAATACTATTGTTTAATTTTTTTTAAATTAATACTATACAATGTAAGTTTTAAAGAAACAATATTACACATGCATTATAATTAAATAGAAGTATTTCTAGAATCAAATTATAGTGGTATTTGTATTTAAAATGTATAGCTTATTTAAGCACTAAAGAATAATTTGCCTGAAATCGACCAATGAGTTTACCAAAAGCTTTGTTTTATTCCCAATTACACCACAAATTATGAAAGGAAAATTAAAAAATACTTTTACAGATTGTTTGTGCTAAATAATTTTTAATCAGGTACTGAGACCCTCCCCACACACTTAATTATATTATAGTAACAAAGATATACAGTATAGCATTTCGAATTTTCTAATCCATTTTACTAATTGTAATATATAATTCTCTATATCTCCCAAAAAGGAGAGGAAACTATTGTCTTTTTATAAAAATAAAAAAAAAAAAAAAAATTCCGGGGAAAATCTTTTAAATTTCAGCGGGTATATCAAGCTTTTAATTTCTCTTTTAGCCTCTTTTTGTTTTACAGTTCGGTCATACTTTTGAAAAACATTTGTTTTAATAGTTTTATTCTCTCATTCTTAAAATTCAATCAATATTATTTCCAATAGAAATATCAATATTGCCTTTCTTTCCAGGAGAATCTGTATCTCATAAATGTATTGAACTAGTTATTTAAAAATAATTTACAGATAATGTAAAGAGGTTGCATTAAGACGAACGCTATAATTTATTCTAACATAACTTTAATAATTACAGACAAAATTAAGAAGGTATTATTCCGCCGACCATTTAATGATATTTTCTTTTCCTCCTCAAATAAAATATTATTTGTTTAGTAAAATACAAAGCGCAACAACGCTTCTGTTAGAAGAAAGTTGAGGTGTAGTGTGCTTCTTATAATGAACGTGTTTAATGATTAAAGATAAGTTTTTAATTATCTGGTTTTATCAATTTAAATCAGTAAGATAGATTTATCGTATTTGAAATAATTTTAATTCAAAGATACATCTCTCTCTAATATATTTAAATCCCAACGAAAATTCAATAGACAGCAATAAAGTCTTTTTGATAGTTACTAATTACAATAAATTTTAAGTTAATTAAGTCTTAAACATAATATAATTTATTTAAATGCAGTTTTTTTTATTAACTTCATTTGGTCTTACAATAATTTAAAATATATTTCTCCTCGACATGATATGCATCTGAAATAATTAAAACATAAATTTCTTTTTAAATCAACACTTAAAGATTGTATTCTTGTTAGTTCACTAAAAAGCAATGATTCAAAAATAGAAAAAAAGCTAATCGTTGATTGAAACAATGCAATTTCTAACTAGCAATAATAAAAATATTTTATAAATGAAAAAACATTTATCTTATTGAATCAAAAATCGTGGTTGTAAAACTATTCATAACCTGTGACTTTATTAAAATTGATGTCTAAGAGGTTTGAAACAATATTGTTTTATTAAGTGTTAGTCGGGAATTTTTTTTTATATTTGAATTCCTTTCATATTTAATATTTTTCGTTGGAGATTAATGGCTCAAGAGCTAAATCTAGCTAAGCTGTGCCAAACATTTGTTTAAGCTGTGGTCTAGGCAGAAAAAAAGGAAGAAAAGGGTGGAAACTGTTTCACAAGAAGGAGAGTCTAAAATAGAGAAAGATTGCTATGGTGTCCTGGGGATGCGCCACCCGGGTTCACCATTGAGAATAAAGACCATGGGAATGATCACTCGGAATCCTCGGGTTTTTGATGCCTATACCTACCAAAAGAAGGTAAGCCCCTAATGGGTGTCATATGAAAACAAAAGAATTGTCTGAAAATATTTCTTCACGAAGAGCCGATTACATCAAGTGATCTATAACACTTCTGTTTAACATTCATGATTCCAAAAGACAAGATTGAGAAAGTAAAATGTTTGAAATTTTAATATGATACAAAACAAATTGTTGTTGTTGAAGACAGAATATCCGGGCCATTTGGAGTAAGAGAATTGAACCATGCAAAAATTGTTTTAATTAAAATGGTTCAAAAAGAGCAATTTTCAGCTTAGATTAAGTATTTTAATCAACAAGGAAATGGTCATCTAAAGAATAAGTTAAAATTACTAAATCCGTTCTTAGATTCTGATGGTGTCTTGGAGTACGCAAAGGTAACTTCGGCTAAAATTTTGCTAAAAAGCATCATGCTATTATGCCTAAAAATCATATGTTGACTTATTTTTTCCTATTTTCATGTAAAATATTTCTATGTAGGTGCATCAACCTTACCTAGTTATGTAAGAGACAAGTTTTGATCTTTGAGTGGTAGACCTAACCTGTTGTACGGTTGTTCATAAATGTATCATTTGTTTTAAAGCTAATCCATTTATCTGATCTGAAACAATGGGTGAGTTACTTAGAGATCGACAGAAATTTCCTTCACTTCGGTATATTGCAACATTAATCAAGCTGATGAATGCATAACGAAATAGAATCTAATTTTCCTTTCTTTTTGTATTAGTGTTACCATAAAGTAAGATGACTAGCTACTATGATGGATCTCGCATTATCAACCAGAGTTAAATAATAAGTACAATATCTGAACTCACTAACCAAACCACATCTTATCATATGAGGACATTGAAACCAAATCCAATCTAACATATCACATACCTTATTATTTTGCATTGCTGACTATCTAAAATGAGACATCATGAAGGAAGTATCCAAACCACGTGACATTTTCACAAAGTGTGTATACAACGATGGAATATGCAAATGATTAGCATTTCTGCGAAGGCACACATCATGGGTGCTTGTAGTGCTACCAACAAGTACTATACAAAGGAAGAAAAGAATGAGTTTTGAAGCATCAGAACTGCTTTTTTGAGTGAGCAGCTTCAGTATGCCTCAAAGAAGAATACGAGCGTCACTCGAACACATTTCTGAGTTTGACCGAGGAAGAAGTGTTGTCACAGAGAATGCAGATTATTCTTCTGAAAAATCTGTGATCATGCCGGAAGTAACCAAGCAATAATAATGCTTATTTGAAATCAATGGTTCTAAGAAGGAATTCCTGACCAACGGCATCGATTGCACCTGCATCATCGCCCCTCTACACATGATGGCAGACATATTATGGGCATGGTAGTTATGGATCGCTTTGCTTCATCAGGAACAATATTACAACAAATACGGTTTGTAGCAAAACAACCAGTGTCTGCACGTACTATTCGAGTCGTTTGAAGTACAGTAGAAGGACTGCAAATCGTCCATTTCTGCGTTTAACTTTGTCTCAAAACCACGAGGGAGTGTTTTCGCTTACAATTATGTATTGAATGGTGGATATGGGCAACAGAAAGTCACAACATTGTTTCAGACGAATCAAGGTTTCGCCTGCAACCCCACGACGACTGGATTAGAGTCAGAAGTCATCGTAGGGAGAATTTGCTTAATTTATGCATCACTATACTGGTCCTTCCTGTATTATGGTTTTGGGTGGCATTGTTTTCTACTTTCATGCCCGCCTTGTACGCATTGCCGGTATAATGACCAGCCAGTGCTATACCTCTGAAATTTTGGAGCCTGTTATCCTGCCTTACCTTCAGAGTTTCCTGCGTCGACATTCCAATCGAACAATTTACGATCACGTGGCACACAACGTTCAAAACTTCTTCGCCTACCAGATTCCATTGCAGCCTTGGATTTCTTGCTCTCCCGATCTATCGCGTATTGAGCACATCTGGTCGATGATTGATGAACGCATGGCCCGCCATACACCTCCTGCTGCATCATTAGATCAACTTTGGAAACGTATGGAGGCAGCATTATCTGCCATACCCCAAAAAGACATCCACCTATTTCATACAGAGCTGAGGTGTATAGCAGAGGTTGTTGTTAGTCAAGGTGGCAAAACCCAATATTGATTTCTTCGTCTTCCTCTTCTCGCAGAAAACAGTATTTTCAATCATTTCTCATTTGTACTGAGTGTTATCTGTCTAATAAATTTGGCTTTGATTTATCTTATCCTTTTTGGTGTTTTTGGTAACCAGCAGTATATATAATAGTCTAGTGATATAAAGTTTGAATTTACTATTCGACTGTAATGTATCTGGCCACGCATATCGCGATTACCAGATTACTATGGTTCTCAGGAATTCACATGTAATTACACAAAAACTTTCGAGTTTGTATTTTAACTAAGGAATTGAAATATCTATTTCGTCAAATTTTGACATAATAATTTTTTCATTTTTAGGACATAATTATTAATTTCAAATGTTATAAGAGCACATGACTTGTAAAATTCTACAAGTTCAATCCATTAATATATTTATTTGTGATTTTCAAGGCATTTCAGTCCAAGAACAGAATGAAACAGATTTTGATTGCTGTAATGAAAATCAGAGACATCTGCCGTTTCACTATATTCTTCTATGGAAAGCTTCTCTCAATCTACCACTTTTCAAGTAATAAACTGTTTTATTGCTCCGATCGTACACTAGTCATTTCCCCCCTCTTTAAACTGCTTCACCTATCGTTGAACTGTGAAATGACCACGTTTTACTGTCATATTGGAGATAACTAGAGCTCTATACTTTTCCTTTGGACCCTCTAAAACAAAATATACCTTATAAAAAGAAGGCTATAAAACTTAAACTTCTAGCCTAAGCACTATTTGGAAATCCTGGTCTCCAGTGTTTTTCAGGGAAGTGGAAGTGTTTATTTCTCGATGCGAGATATGGGATAAAAAAGAAACTTTTCTTTATTATTTTATATAAGAGAAGCAGAGAAGAGAGTAATCAATGATCGTCGATATAAAAATAGTCTGGAAGCTCAAAATACTTTATTTTATTTTTCGTATCTCGGCTTAGCTAATATTGTGTTCAGTTCTCAACTTTCAGATCATCCTAATATTTTCGAACTAAAAATTTAACTTAGCTTTTGAAGGACCATGAAACAATGTTTGTGCTTACCCAACACGTTCGTTCCTTTATCATCTAGATTTACTTTTCAAATAATAATTTGCTGATCGCATGCATATGACAAAAGTTTTTTATTAAATCATACTAAAGGAGCACGATTAATTTTTCTTAAGGTAATGAAATATGTTGATAAATGACATCCTTTGAAATAAAAAGAAAATATAAAAATATAATAATGATTATAACTTTCACCTTTATACTGTACAAGGTAAATTTATAGTAGAATAAGATCAACACATCAATGCGTTCTTATGATTCTTTTTTTCATTTCTTAATATTAAGAAATATTTATCAATCATAAAATTGTCTGATGGAGACATTTATTCATAATTTAATATTGATGCTTCCTGTCAGACAACTATTTCGAGTTTAATAAAACTATACACATCGTTTTAAATAGATTATTGCATTAATTTGATGACTGTAAGATACACGTAAAATATTAATAAAAGGAAGGTTATCCTATTAGATGACATTTTTCTGACCATTGAAAGTATTTTTATCACCATGTTAGTGATCTCCAATTGTAGATTCTTGTACTTTAGAAAAATATTTAATAATACTTTCACTGATCAAGTAAATAGTTAACAAATAAAACTAGTATTTTTTTATTCCATTATAGTTTTCCGAATAAATACAATATATATATATATATATATATATATATATATATATATATATATATATGCATCGTTGTCAAATAAATGCAATAACCTGAATTTCAGAATGAGTTCTTGAATACCCTACAGGATTGATACATTAACAAATTCAAATTCGAGAGAAAAGGCTGTTGTAAGATTCTTATGCGTTCTATGCTTGTTATGACTTGTTCTGACTATCCGAATTTTAAATTGTTGCTAAATTACTCTACCATTTTGTCTCTCTTTATCCATATAATTTGTTATTTAAATATTCTTTGAAGCGAAAAAGATAGATAATATTCCTTTTTATATACCTCTTTAATATTCCTCCAGTTTTTATATTATGCAAGAGCTAAAATAATGCGGCATCTCCTCTGTTGTCAGAGAAGCTAAATTTATATGTTGTGGAATAAATTAATTTTATTTCTTAGTTTGGAAGTACACTTATACACTATATTTATTTTATGACTTGTGCTTTGTTATAAGAAAATGTGTGCGCTTGTATATTGTTATAAGGAAATACAATTCACCAGAAACGAGACACGAGTAAGACTCACCATGGATAATTACACAGTTTACTAAATAACTACGAAGACTCTTTTGACCTTTGGCTACAATCTGAGGTGCTTTAAAAATTAACACTCGAAGAGAATAATTTTCGGAGTTAAATTAAAAATTACACATCTGAATAGTTGTGGATGGGATTTACATACAGAGATACATATTTAATATATTTAAAAGGTGAAATAAAAGTAATGGCCCATTCTAAAAATTCCGTAAATCCTCCTTGTTATCACAAGTAAAAAAAAATCTGATTTTTAGTCTTAAAGTAATAGGTAGATGGCATCGATTTTTGTCTATGAAAGTTAATATTTTTGTTCCAGCTGTCTTTTATTATTAAGAAACATTAAGACATAATTTCCTGTTTGTTAATTACTGTATTATAAAGTTGAAAGCAAATTAATGTTTTGTGTTCTTAGAAATTTTAAGAAATGCAAACATATGTGTAAAAAAATATTACTTAAGCCGCATTAGTTTTTATTTGAAACTAATAATTATTAAGAGGGAGAAAATTGGACGCTTTCATTAGTGCGTCACATCTTCTGAAATTAGTTTAAAGAATAAGCATCGAAGGTCTTAATTGTTTGAGATAAAATTGAAAATTATTGAGAGGAGAGAAAATAAATGTTCCATTTCTTCGATGTCCATTTATAAATGCCTTAAAAAGTGCAACTAAAGAACTGTTCTTTTTTTATTTCTCGAAATACGGAGTAATTAATTGCTGAATAGGAAATAAAAAAATCCATTAAGGAAACTTAATGACTAATACAAAATATCTCGTGAAGACTGTTAAAATGAAGCATAATCAAAAACGACTTGCGAAAGCTCCACGAGTTGTAATTAGTGCAATTTACCTGACTTTTATTCAAGACAATTGCATTAAATGAAACAATTGAATAAACGCATATGTCTTTTGAAAATTTTCTGTATTTAATCTGAACCTTCTGTCGCAGTTTTAGGATACCATTTTTATCTCAGCGGCAGCCGCAGTTACTTTTATAATTACATAATTACTCGCTTTCACCAGCTTTGGCTTAAAAAGTCAGAAAGAACTGAAAAAGTTTCACTTTGAAATTTTAATCGCTTCGTAGAGTTAAATAGTGCAGCCAGATTCAGCAGCAGATTTTCTGTACTTTTATGCATACCATTCTTTCTTGGTTTAACTCCTTAAACAATAGCACCAGAGCAGCTCACAAAAGACTAATTAAACGCAATTTTCTTAAGATAAACGCAAATCTAAATCAACACATTAATTTTCTGAGTTAATTATTTTAGATGAAGCCACTGCTTTGTCATTCTAAATGGGACTTTCTACGGTATCTCGTTACTTTAATGTAGAGTTTACTGAAAATGCCAAAGCATTTTCTCTTTTAGAAATGAGAATGAATAAAAATTAATAAAGTAACGGGGACTATTAATAAATAGCATTCGATTAGAACTCTTCTAGAGTTTCCATTCCGCATTTATTTATACTCCCCGAATGATCTAAAGCTTAATGAGGGTTTTCTATTACTGGAACATTTTTCTTTCTTTCTACGTATTTTGAAGGGAAGAATTTAATAAGAATAAATATTTGTCAATTAAACACGTATGCATAAAAAGGAATATACTTTCTTGGTTTATTTTAACACTTAAAACTCTTTCATTAAAGTAAAGCTTTTTTAATGAGTTGGACTAAATTACATTTATTTAATATGTGTTAATTTCAAAACTGTGTAAAATATCTATATTTACTTACATTTTCTTTTCTTGTGTTGTTTAAATGCTATGTGTTGAAATTATAAAAGAAAAAAAAGGGCAGTTGCCTTTAAAAGACTAAATTTAAGATAATGTATCAAAATATATATATATATATATATATATATATATATATATATATATACAACACACACATGCACAGTGGAAAAGGTTTAACATGAAAATGAGCAGATCGAAATATTTTTTCATGTTTGAACATTTTTACACTTGCTAGGTACACTAAATTGAAAGTTTCTCTTCTTTCTCTCTCTCTTTTTACTCACACACACACACTTACTTATTATAAATGACTTAGAAGCATCTGATTAATAAAGATGCCTTTATTAACGTTAATAACAGTGATTTAGAAATAATCAATAGAATTAAAGCTTTACATGAGGAAATTGGTTCTGTTATGAATATGATAAAATTTCCTTAATTATTTCTAGCTCTTAAATTTCTAAAAGTACTTATTAAATTTAGAACTGTGACTAATGATTTTAATACTTACATCACTAAAGCAATGCTATAAATGTTTTTGATAAGATTGTGGTCATTAAAATTGTTAAGAAATTATTAATTATGTAAATAATAAAGATACTTATTATATTTATAGTTATAACTTTGAAGACTTGGTTGATGCAATATATATTGAGGATTTGATTAAAATGATTTCAAATAATTTTAAGGAATTAAAAAATTAATTGTTCTATTTCTTATATGAAATTTAAATTTTTTGTATCAATCTCGTCTTAAGAGAAAATTATATTAGTTCTAATGAAAAAAAAAATGTAAACAAGTTAAAGGCATACATCTTGGGGGTTCTGCTAGCAATAATCTTGTTAATATATGTTTACATTTCTGTGAGCATACTTTTGTTGACAATAATAATTTCTAATTTTTAGCTGTATTGAACGATTTTTATCGTGTCGTTCAGATAAATTTTACTCAGATTTGAGCTAGATTTAACTTACTATCCCTTGGAGAGAGAGAGATAATGTATAATAATTTCACTCCTAAAAATAATTTAATTTTCTAATTTTTTGAACTCATAGTAAATAGTTCATTCTTATTTTCTGTTACAATTCCAATTTATTCTTTAATTTATGCTTTCTATATGAAATCTGCTAAATCAACTTTTCACGTGGTCGTAAATCTGTTGGTAATACTTGTAATTAGTACTAGACGGCGTGTCTGCAGCAAAATTCCTTCATTCAATATCACGTGATTACTACATAATCTGAGGAAATCTTTCCATATAAATTTGAAGCATGATAAAATTCTTTCTCTTTTCGCTTGGACCATGAAGACCGGAGCCGCGCTGTTGACTTTAAAACTACTTTCTCAAAATGTCTTTAAAATGGCCTCTCTCTCATCATAAGGAATAAATAGACTTGATGCACATATCTGGTCTTTTTATTCTTACCTATTGTCCTTTA
>BMAW01004826.1:463887-501729 GCA_019974015.1 Nephila pilipes | reverse complement strand
CAAAGCCATGTTCATTAAGCAATTTTTCCCTAATTTGAGAAAAATCATCTAAAAAGTAATACAAAACAGTATATGCAGCCGTGTTGTATTAAATTTAAAAAAATACACAGCTTATGACCAGTCCATTATAATGGACATTGGGTCTTAATCTAGTGTTACTGATTAAATGTACAACTTAATTTAATCTAAAATTGCATATTAGCTATCTTTAATAAAAAAATATGCAATTATAATAAAACTAAATTCAAACTGCTAACATACTTTCGATAGTTACGTTCTTCTTGTCCACCACTTTTAAATGCTTGTGGAACAAGAATCTTGCCAAATAATTTCAAGTTTTGCTAAATAGATGACAGTACTGGACTGCCCAAAATAATGGAATGCTTGATCTTAGGATATAAAACTGTAAATTCTTTATCTACGAGCAAAATAAAAATGTCCAAAAGAATGGACATAGGGTCTCAAGACGATATATACAATATACATACATACACATAAGTGGAATTTATTTAGTACACACACACACACATATATGTGTGTGTATATATATATATATATATATATATATATATATATATATATATGGGTTTGTAGTAGAAACACCCTATCATAGAGGGCGCTGCCTCTGTTAATGAAGGGAGCCCGCTCTTGAAGGAGAGTCGACGGTGGTCATCGGAACGAAGAAGACGCCTTTGTTGATGACTCTAGACGATTTATGATTTAAGACGCTGAAGAGTATTGTTTTAATGTTTTTATATGTTATTGTGAAATGTCTCGTCAACTATGTGAAACGTCAATATTAAATGTCTGTGTGCTAATTCAAAGTTTGATTTTAATTTAGTAATATCGGCCATTCCCACATGAAATGATCATATTCTTGTGTTCCGAATTTTTATTTTAGATTTAGATTTACTTATAAAAACTATATGCATTGTTTAATATAATTTTTTTTTATCATAATAATTTTCTTCTGTATATACTTAAAATGCTTAGGATTCGTAAATTCTTAGCCTTGTCTCATGAAATCAATCAAGTAGATTGATGGTGACTAGTAGGTACTCACCAAATTGGATTTGCGGGTTAAGTAGAACATGGACATTTGAGATAGGTAAGAGTTTTATCATTCTTTGGAAGTTTCATGATTTTAAATAAATGTATAAATATGTATATTTTTATTTTTAATGTTTTATCTTAATTTGGCTAGAAAGGATTTTGATTCCTTTGTTTATTCTTTCTTTTATCTCTTTGATTTAATTGCTTTTTTGAATGAGGAGTTCCATTTCGCTTTTTAACTATTTTGTTGTAAAGTAGTTATGCTAAGTAAAAAGGGTTGGATACATAAGACTTGTATAAATATACATTTATACAGTCCGAAGCCTGAAAGAGCGTTTTTTAATTGCTTTACCTCTATTTTTGACTTGATTGTTTTATCTTTTTTTTTTTTTTTGCTTGTTTTGGAAGTTAATGTGGTGTTTTTATTTATTAAGACCAATGGAGTAATTTGATATTTTTAAATTACAAGTTTTATTATTACGTATTAAATATAGTTATCTTTTATAATTAACTATACTTACACATATAATTGGGTAATTTATTATTAGATTACGCACATTTTTACTATGTATTCTTGTGTATTTTTGTTCAATATTCTACATGTAGCAGTTTAAAGATTTTATTTCCTTTTAAAACTTTTTCTTTTCCTCAATTTAAAGTTTAATCTATTTATTTTATTATTTTTTTATTATTAAATTATGATACATAATTGTAATAAATTTATTTATTAATTCAGTAATAATAACCTTTTTTACTAGTTTTAATTTTATATTTTAACTTTTGTTAATATATTTTGGAATCATTTTGTAATTTATCATTATTTTATATATATGTTTATTTTGTGTTTTTATTGAAAATCATTAGTAATTATATTTTTACTTATAGATTGTTTGAGATATTTTTGTTCATTTGAATTTTTACTATACCTTTTTATGTTTTTATTCGAGACAAATTACGAAACTATTCACATAAACATGCTTTGAAGAAATAAAATTTTAACAGTAAATTTCTTATCCTTTTAATGGTCATTATTGTTATTTATTACTATTATTTAGCATATTTGTTATACAATAAGACTAACTGTTTTCCTCTGTGATTTTATTTTGTGCATAAACGTAGGGGTATCGTAAAGTTTTAATTATTACTATAAGAAGTAACTGAGATATCTGGATAACATTTGTTCTGCCTATTAATTGATCTTTATTTACATGATGTTTTAAATTACAATTATTAATATCGATATTTTTGAGTTCGGTTTCGAATAATTCCATTAGAAGCAAGACGAAGGCTATGGGCTACGGGCCTCGTGATTTTTAACGTCGATCAAGTAACGAGTACGACACCTAAGAGGAGTGCCAGCACAGGTGTCGTCCTCGTCACTTGATCGAGGTTCGAAATTATGAGGTCCATCGCCAATAGCCCTTGTGTTCCTTCTAGTACGAACCAAATAATAACCAAACGAAACCAAATTTTTTTTTATCTTCGACAAAAACAAACAAACACTGAAAACTCCTCTTAATAACGATCCTCTGTCTTTAATATTAAAGCAGAAGTGTTCTATGACTTTCAGGGATTTTTCGAACACCTGACAGTTGAGCTGCAGGACTGAATAACTATTTGGTTATCTCTCTAGACACACGATAACACTTAAACATTATCGCACAAATTGCTTTATTTTTACCAAAAACATATTTAGATGGGAATTTTGTTTGCTGCAGTTAAATTTTATTTCAATAACTGAATAATTTTAGAGAATATATGTATACTAGTGTATATTTGGGTAGATGTCATGTAGTTTAATAATGAAACAATAATTTTCGTTTTTGTAACATGTTATGTACTGAAGGAATCAAATCCAATATAGGAATAGGAAAGCAATGTGATCAAATGCAAATAAGGCTGTACAGCTAATTCGTTTACTTTAACTGTCTTCAGCTATATTAGTCTACTGAATTCTGCATTTTTAAGCGAAATGAATGTACGACTATATATTTGGGAGGATTTAAACTTTCATTTAAGGGGAGTAATAATTTTAAAAAATATTCCATTCCCGATGCATCGAAATTATTTTCTTAAACGTTTAATTGCATAACTAATTGATTCGTTACAGTAAGGTAATAAAGCATCATGATGAATTTTGAAATTTATCTACGAACACAGAATTTTTAAGTGAATTTGAGAACCCGTAGCAATTCATCATTATTTATTTAAGGGTAATCTTAAAAGCAGTAATCTATAAGATCGAGTATTAAAAATGAGAGGTGGTGGTTTTAAATTATGTCTCTAATATTTTGTTTCCCGAAATACAAAATGGGAAATATTCATTATACGTGTAATTTATTAATGGTACTTCAGCTCAGTGCTCCTACCATTTCTCAAGATGCGTCAAACTGGAAATAAATCGAATGAAAATATTTTGAATCTTACGAGACCCGCAAACGACGTTTATTTAAAAGTTAGAGAATTCCGGGAATCGGCGACAGGTTGGATTCTACGAGATCAATTACCCATCATGCACTTATCGACGAAATGATTTCAATTTCCAGCGAAGATCGTCAGAAAGTTCTGAGGTTAACATTAAAGACGTTTCTTATTTTAACGCTTCGCATTTGTCGTTAGATACAGAAATTAAAATAAAAAAAAAAGGGGGGGAACGCTTTTCTTTGTGTTTAAAATGAAATCATACATTTGTGGGATTTTCAGATTCTATTTTTCATTTTTTTTATTGATGCCTTTTAAAATAATTTTCTGGGAATTAAATGGGCAATGGAAAATCATCAAATGCAGCGCTACCGTTATTTTATTGGTTCTTATTTTATTATAAAAGGGGTTTACTTTTTCTTTCTGTTTTCATTCCTTTTTTTATTGAATTTTTTTTTGTTTAGCTCCTAATGATTGTGTTTTCAACAGTTATCTGTATAATTAATCATTTATAATTTTTTTCAGTTCTTGTAATATTTTGATAAAAATTCATTTAAAAAAACCAGTGAAACAAAATAATGATTCTTTTTCAAAAGTTAAGTAATAAGACTGAAGAGAATGGCATTAGGAGGTGTTTAAAAGCTTCATTTTGATTTTGTACAAATATGCATCATAAGTAATAATTCATTTTTACAGTGAAAAAAAAACGCATCAATACTATTTTTCCATTTTAGTTTGAAATATATTTCCAAGAGATTACTTTTTTTTATTAAATTTCACTGTTTTTATATTTTTTTGCTGTTGTAATTCGCATAATTTTTTTTTCATTCTACATATTTCTTATTTACATATGCTATTAATCTAACATTATCAATATTTGATATGAATTACCTAAAAATCAATTAGTGGTGTAAATTACTAGAATAATGCAGTGTTTTTTTTTTGATAAAAGCTATTAAATATTACGTACATTAGTAACAGTATATGAAATACTAAAGAAATTAAGTATCTTTTTTTACTTCGAATCATTTTCATGCTATCAGAGTTTCTGTGGAAAACATCTGAGTCCTTTTAAGTTAATAGTTAAATTTATTCTTTTCAAAATTAAATTTGTTATGAATCCGAGAAGGCGCTCTGTCTCCGCAATAAAATACTACAGAAAATATCCTCTCGAATATTTATTCTTAAATAATTTAATTGACAAATACCATTCAGTAGGTAAACTTAACTAATGTCTGAATCATGTCCTGAAATATAAGAAATATGAGTCCTTTGCAAAGATACAACTATTAAGAATATCTGTTTGAACAAGTAGTTTAAATTTTGGCAACTGTTAAAACATAAACTTGTTTGAATACTCGTACTAAAATTTTGTAATACATCGATCATCAATGCATAACTTAATTTCATAATTACTTTTACAAAGTAAGAATTTAAATACAATGTATTTGCGATAACTTCTCCAAAATTGAGGTCCATTGTTTATTTTAACGAAGTCTGAATTCACGTAATAAATTTTAAAGTCTACAGTATTTTGCTATATTAAACGATAATGGTGCCTCTAAGGTACTTCAGAAAGTATTTCATAGCTTATACGTTTATTCAGAAACATAGCTTATGACAAAATGAGACATTTATTTTTATTTTGTAGTCATTGGTCTCTCAAATTTGTCTTAAAACTAACTTTGAACAATTGTTTATGGTTATGAATATTATATGTATTTGCGATATGCGAATAAATATATTCAGTTAATTGTCTTTAAAATGATTCACGTTGAAATTCCAACAATATCCATCAGGACAAAATCGGAAGCAGAGAAAGGTATAAAATCTAATCTGCACAATCATTCTCAGGTGAAATGCCTAAACATAAGATCGTATAATCTAAAGCAACTAGGTCAAATGGAATAACATTAGCTGATGGCGCAATCAAATTGTACAAATAGGGGAATGCTTCGGTATAACGGTGTTCTTCTGAAATTCCTTCATAAGCTATAAAGAGTGTCCATTGAAAACTATGGCGACACCATTAAAATGATTTACTCGGCAGAAATGACGAAACCAGCTGCTGAGAACGGCTAGAGAAAATGATTGGCCGATTAAAATTATCACTCTTGTTAAGAGCTAGGCGTCATTAGAAAGGGCTTGAGGAGAATGTTATCACCGGCCGGTTTCAAAAGATATCGAGTGGTGAACAGTCCAGTTAAGGTATGGGGTGTTTATAACCTTTTATACTGGTATTGAACTTTATTCCATTGCAATGTACTTGGTCAAACTATTTGAAAATAAACTGTTGAGATATTAAGAAAGTAATATTGCATTAAGGCTGAAAAATATTTTATTATGTGTTAGTACAATCAAAAAAATATTTCTAAAGTTTTTTGTTGAACTTAAATTACTTTTGTTAACTGATAATTTTGTGCTTAAATGCATAATGCCTATTAATTTTAAAATAATATTTTTGAAAACTCCTTTTGAGAATATTTAAGACAAATGGATTATAGATTTTGGCTAAATAAAACAAGCTCTTTACTGTGTAAAATGTATCAAAAAAGAACATTGGCGAAAAGAGCAAATGGTACGATGTAAAATATTTGATTTTCATGCCTTATGTAATATCATTTAAATGGTATTCTATTTAATTGAAATAATTAAGCACTCTTACTAGCTTAATTTTATTATTTTTTGCTCCCTAAAATTAATAATATGTATGAGAAAAATAATCAATAAACACTTTATAATGATATGCATCCTTAGTTAATATCAAATATCGCTCTAGTAAAATGATATTCTAAACAAAAGGCATTTAATATGTCTTGTATTGAGGAAAAAACAATTAAGTCGTATTCCATTACCTTGCTTCGATATCACCTCATTAATAAAATGAATTTTTATTTAAATTAAGGAATTAAGAATTAAGAACTTGGTAGCCCTGTAACTAGTTCTCACGCATTTCCCCGTTCACTTAACCTTTTGAATAACTCTATGATGTTATTGATTTGAGAACCTTGACATGTGAATATATTATGCCTTATGTGAAATAGCATTGCTATGCATTGAAGTGTAGTGATTAGCAAAAAGATCAGATATTTCAGATAGTGTGATAGGATGTGTTTATACGCTGCGAGGAGTTCAAAAAATGGAAAGCATTTTGTATACATGGTATTAGCCAGATAGTTAAGCAACCATCAGATAGCTGAGATTGGAATGACATGCAGTATATAAGTTTCTTCTTGACTGGGATTCACTTTTTTGGCTATTGATATAAGAAGATTCTTCTTCTTATTTTTAGTTGAGGATGCGAGAATGTTTTTTCTCCACAATATAAATATTGATTATTCACATACATGAATAAAATTTGTTTAATGATTTATTGGTCTAACTTTTTAATTTACTGATTACTTAGCAAAATTTTATGAAAGAAATCATGGGTATTGAGGAAGGAGGAGTCAAAGTCCAAGGCTTCTTACGGTCGCCAGCTTAGTGACCAACAATGTAGAAGTCGAGCCTTCATTTCGAGTCCCATTTGCCCCCCAAAAAAGTAATGCACAATAATGAGGGTTGAATCAGGCTAAGCTTCAAATTCCTCTTGTAGTTTAGTTTAGTTTTTATTAACGTCGCACTAGAAGCAACACGAGGGCTATTGGCGACGGACTTCGTAATTTTGAACCACGTTCAAGTGACGAGGACGACACCTGAGCTGGCACCCCCCTCTCCTAACATCCACACCACGCCAACGGGAGGACTTTGGGCCCCGAACAGATTTAACGTGCATCAACCCCGGCTACACGGCGGGTCTTTGACGGCCAAGGATCGAACCCGCGACTGAGCGAAAACCGCCGGCCGCTAGTCCCCGATCTTGACCACTAGGCAAATTCCTCATGTAATGAGATGTGGATATTAAAGGAGTAATAAGAAACTCAGTTGTCGTCATCGTTATCTGACATAGATTCTAAGTTCCAAAACAAGCAATAGACTTTGTAACACCCCGGTATTACTTTTTATCATAATTGACCAATATTTAAAAATTCACTAATAAACCCAGTCACTGATGAATTCAAACCAGGTATAACTCAACTTAAGCTTATTGGTATATTAAAGTAATTGAAACACAGATATTTATAATAAAGCTTGCGGATTTAATTCCTACTCAGACTGAATCTAAAGATTTAAAAATATATTAAACCGATAGTCATTACAACTTCGAAATATATAGTTCAATTAAATGGCTTCATATAGCCAAAGGAATATAAAATACATACAATATAAATAAAACTCATGGCCGTTTCCAATATAAATTCGCGAAATTTAAAAAGTACATAAAAGATGATCACTAATAAGAGGGAGAAGAAGGACGCGTTAAAAGTTCACCCAAATACAAGTTTTAATAGTCATATTAATAAAAACCCGAATCCATATAGAAATTTAGGAATTCGAAGTAAAAGTTCATATGGGTGAAAAAACTGCATTCAAGGCATAAGGTTGATGAAAACCCACTCGAAGAAGGATCTCCAGCGATCTCAGAAGGTCGCCACAGGACAGTGCTTTAGGTGACTCAGAATAAATTATCTTGAGAGGTAAACAGCAACACAAGAAACGTCACAGGAGGAAACCAAAGAGATAAAATCCGCAAAAAAGTCATTTCGTAAAGAGAGCTGTTTCCTTGGGATTCACAGGAGGAATAGTCACCGCACCATAGGACGGGAGCAACCAATACTCACACATCTGGGAAACATCCAGTGGTTGTTGGTAAAACATCGTGGAAACATCCAGTCCATTTAAACATCCAAATAAAAATGCGAATATAAATTAATGACACAAAAACACATGTAATTTAAATCAAACACATAACAGCCATATTTATAGGGAAAGGCCATATTATCAAAGCAGATAGCCATATATAATAGCCATATTATCAAAGCAGAACCAACAAAGGTAGTGAAGTCATGTTAAGAAAAAAGTGTGGCTAAGTATTTAGCTGATACTAACAAGGTATTTAAATGACACTAACCAATCGGATCCAAGTTCTTAATAGAACTTAAAATGAAGGTTCGACTCACTATTTTTGATCTTATCTCTCTTTACTCAGCATAGGTATTATTATGATATCTACGTTGACAACTTCCTCTCACTCTCTATGCCTTAAGCCCCAGTATTATATTCTTCACTACTTGTCAATACATCTCCTCAATTTTATTTACTACACTTCAATAATTCTATTTTAATCTACATAAGTCACGCTTCATTCACTGGGAGAGCTTCTCAATTCAAATAGCATCATATTAAAGTCCCAAAGGGTTATTTGAAGGGAAAACCGCCATAGAACCCTGCTTTATCTGAAGTTTTATAGTAATGCAATGCTAATATAAAGTACAGTGCTGAAAAAAATTAGGGGAACAAAAGAATGTTAAGAAAAATATGTGACACAGACATGCATGTGTATAAAATGGAGAGTACACGTATAACAAAACACAACAAACAAAAGTACAAAAATTGTATGGGAACTTCAATTCTTTGAAACGATAGAAAGAACATGAAAAGGTGCTCCAGGGCAACAAATTGGTTACAAGTAAATGACAAAAAAGTATTGTTTGGAAATGATGCAAGATGTTTAACACGGCATGTGGTCCTGTGGAGCAGCTAAGACTACTGCACACCTGTTTTGCATAAATGCGAAGAGCTTATCGATTAGATATTGGGGAATATTGTCCCATTATTGAAAAAGGGCAATTTCCAAGCCCCGGACAGTAAAAAGAAACCTTAATTTCACTGATGAGTCTTCCCAGTGTATCCTAAACATGATCGATCGGATTAAGGTCAGGAGATCATGCTAGCCGCTCCATATGTTCTATCATTTCAGCTTCTTCCATGTTTTTCATAAGAGGAGCTGTATGTGGTTTGGTCATCCATTGAAAGAAAGGAATCACCAATCGCTGCAGTATAAGGTACGACATGAGGTCTCAGTATCTCGTCTACATACCTTTGGGCCGTTTAATTGCCCTTCATAATGATATGCAGGTCCGTATATCCGCCTATGTAGATTCCAAACCATACAATCAGACCCCCATCTCTGTAATGGGATCTTTACTGAAGGATTGGGGGGTTATTTTGAATGCTTCTTTTTCTCCATACCAAAACACGTCTGGTGTCACACATTAGACTAATTTGGACTAATTGGTAAACAGCACTTGACTCCAGTCACAGTACATCAATCTCAGTGTTCAGCAGCCCTCTATCTTCGAGCCTCATGGTATCTTGAGGTCAACGAAATACACACCACTGGCCTGCTTGCGTATATACCACCCTGATACAGCTTATTTCGAACTGTTTGGCTTGACACCCTATGTTCTGTTCCCAAAGCCACTGTTTTTGTAGTTAAGTAACATTACCTGTCTTGTCTCTACTAAACATTGGCAGGATGTATCAGTTATCAGTTGTTGTGGTAATAAGTAGACGACCTGGTCTTAGACGACGCCTAACATTCCCTGTTTCTTGGAATCAATTCCATAGTTTTGAAATGACACTCCCTAACACATCACATTCCTTGACACTCCCTGAAATGACATTCCTTGTGCACTTCTTTGTGATTGTACATAATCAAGTCTCCATATAATGTGACAAGCTTTGGAATCATGCTGGGACATTTTCAAGTAACAAGAACAAGCCCTTTCTCAAAACAAAAGTTGAACAATTGAATTTCACAGCTGAGTCAGCCATGTAAATATTTGTGGATGTAAATATTTGTATACTTTTTGTTAAAACTACGTGTTCTCCTAATTTTTTTGGGTAGAGTACATTATATACAGCCTAAACTATAACAATCCAATAGCTCTTCTAGTTAAAATTGCTCAAATATTTATATATTTTTCATTAGATGAAATTTATTTGAAAATATATATAAAAGAGGCATTGGACTACCTTAGAAAGGCTTTGCATATCTATGAGTGTACTAATTAGAAGATATTTGCCCTTTTATGTAACTAAATCAAAAGTGAGATGTTTTTCAACATCACCTTGAGACCCTCCCTCCTAGGTATACTCATGGAAACATAAAAATATTAATTATAAAGTACAATTGATGTTAATGATGTCAATCGAGTTGCATGTTTCGGCTCGTGTTTTATGGAAGCAACATTCTATTATGTTTCAAATGCTTTATGATATTCCTAATTGATGTTTCTATAATATATTATGGAACAATTTTATACATTTCTGTTACTATATAAACGTATCAAAGCATTATGCTAAAAAAGAAATTCTATTTTTAAGTTTATTATAATATTTATAAAATTAGTTTACATTTAGAATGAATAAGGTTAAAATATCTATTAAGTTGAGAATAAAACAGTTCAAAGAGCTTTGTCATCGAATGACATTTCGAATTTTTTTAAAATTTATTTTTTTGCATTTTTAAATGTCTTTTTAAGAAAAGATTTTAACATATGTTGTAAATTTTCTCAGATGTTAGGATAAAATAATTAGTAAGATATTTTCCTTGGGTTTCGAGCCCGAGAAATTTTACACTGTTCACAAGCAAAAGAAAATTTTTAAATAACTCTTTTTGAACACATTGCAAATAAATTAATTCCATTATTTTGGCATGAGATAAATACATATTGGATTCCATTATTCTATTGCTAACATATTTGCTTTTTAAAATTTTAGATAAAATACAAGCTTGACTAAATATCATTAAATACTGACCATATTGGAATTTCTAAGTATTTTACTTATTCTAAATTGAATTATTTTTATTTAAATTTTCTAGATGGAGGTGATCAAATGTTTTACCTTGATTTATCCAAAAATATGCAGAATTCATTATTTGAGAGCTTTTACTGTATTGAAGTGACAGAAAAAAAAAGAAATATTGCTTTCAGAAATGTGAAATAATAAAACAAGCACTATTCTACTTCTTTTAAACAACTTATAAAAACTAAAAGATAGCAATAACCAGAAAAATTTCTTTATACAAATTGGTAATCAAACTACCCCCATTCTGATGATTGAAAGGTATATTGTGTGTCAAAACACTTCATAATGATGAGGAAAATAATTAAAGTGAGAAAAAAAATCACTGATTTGAGACATTTACCACAATACTTGATCATTAAATATAATGAAGAACGTCTCTCAAATTCAGAATTATAAATAATTTTTCTTGTTGTTTTGGAAAAAATTATAAGCTGAAAAAGAGAAGAAAGTGCCCAAAGCATCTTTTTTCTATGTTTCTAGTAGGAAAGAAAACTTAATGTGATTAATATGTAAGCATTTTGGCTTTCAAATTTTAAAAAAATGTTCGTGTCATTAATCAGAAGCAGTAATTTACGTACGTTATATAGAAGAAATATGTCGACAATATTTTCTACGTAAGCCATTAAAATTTCAAAAAAATAAAACCAACGAAAAAAAACACTTTATTATTAAAAGCAACTCTTAAAACTTTTAAAAGTGCTCATGTCAAAATTATTTGAGTGAATATACATAAAAAAAAATTTGTGTTTAAGACTTTTCTTCCCAAAATGAAATAGCCTAGTGATAGTGAATGCCGACTCGCGGCCGGCGCTGTTTTCATCGAGTCGTCGGTTCGATCCTTGATGCCACTGAAGACCCGCCGTGTAGCAAGGATGATTCACTTTAAATCTGTCGAATCTATAAGTCCCCGTGGTGTGGTATGGAATATTGGAGAGGGAGGTGCCATCTCAGATGCAATCCTCGTCACTTGACCGAGGTTCAAAATTACGCTGTCCGTCCCCAAACAGCTCTCATGTGTCTCATAATTGGGACGTAATAATCAATAAAAAAAAAAAAAAAAAAACCGAAATGAAATGTTAAAATTAAAATCATATTAAATTGTTTATGTGCCTTCTTATCGATTCCTAAATGAAAATCAATTATTTTTCTAGTAACTCATACAATGTAATTAAACGATGCGAAAACAGCTCATGTGTTAAGTAAATTGTATTGAAAATATACAACTTTCCATTTATGTTGGTCTCTGAATTATGTCTAGCCTTATTTTTAATAAACCTAAAATAGTGACCGTAGTAGCCTTGTTGTCATAGATATGAAATTGCAGCCAGTGTTATTTCCTTCGTGTTGTGGGTTTGAATTCTGATGCCATCAAATATCCACCATGTGGCGAGGCTGATGCATGTTACATCTGTCAGGACTCAAAGTCCACTCATTGGTGAGATGTGAAAGTTTGAAAAGGGAGGTGCCAGATTAGATGTCGTTCACGTCACTTGACCAAGGTTCAGAATTATGAGATCCGTCGCCTACAGCCCTCATGTTACTTTTGAGTGCGTGAGCAATCAAACTAACTTAAATAGTACTATAATTCGTATGAAACCATACACTGAGACGGAAAAAGGACAGCGAGTAAATAGCTCCTCTTATTTTGCTGTAATAATGTACACACTCTCAGATTGAGAGGTATAACATAAAAGATTCTTAGGGAACGGCAAACAGGAGTGGAATTTAATAGATTTGGGAAGGAAATGCAAATATTGCATCTAAATTGAGAGACCAGGATATTATCTAAGTCCAGATCATCATATTCCACGCTAAATTCGTGTCAGTTGTAGTTTGCTGTTTGATGATATTTTTACAATGAGAAAAAAAAAGTGCATTTTAAGACACCAGTCTTTTTGTCTTTCTTCCCAACTACGTTTAAGAGCGCTGTTAACTAGAAAAAAATACGGTTGAATGTCCTCCTTATCATATTTATATTTCAATAAAGGAATATGGATTTTTTAATGAAGTGAAATCAATAGAACAGGAAAAAATAATCTTAAGTATAGCAACCATAATAAAGAAAAATATCGTAGAGTTATTTGGCTAAGAAATAATAGAGTTATCTGTAAAATATAATACTTTAGTAATTGTATAAAGCTTGCCATGTATATGGAAGGGAAAAGGAACTTGAGACTTTAAGACTTCATGTGTGGTCTGAGCTAAATATGTGGCCTTTCCGGTGTGGTCCCCTGAATGAAATCGATTTTTACTTATTTATTTTCATTTTTATTGATGAGGCTTTATCTGTTTTATTAGAAATATAACGATGTCTGTTGACCAGTTAGATTTTGACAAAATTAAAAGAATTATTTTGGACTTTGCTTAAATGTAAATTTTAAACATCTTCTTTGACCAAAATTTATTGTTCTGATATCCTTAGAATCTATATTAATATTCTTAAGAATCTGGAGAATTTGTTATATAATGATGATTAGAACTAATACATTCTGAAATTAGTTATATAGAATTATTTTTTAATAAATTAATCGAAAATTTTTGGTCATCCAATTAAAAGTATTTAAAAAACACTTTTGTTCATTTATATTAAAATTAGTTCATCCTAACAGAAGTATAGAATTTGATATGGTTTTTCAGCACTTAAAGCTTTTCACCAATGACGAGTAGGTTAATAAATTACAATTAGTTATATATGAGTGATTTTAGAATTCTATTGGCAACCATATCATTCTGATCGACAATGATAATAAGAATATAAGTTATAGAATTTTAACTCATTCTATAACTTATATTCTTATTATCTTATGTCTCAAAAATGATGTCATAGAGAAGTCCAGAAGATATGATAAAGAGAAATATGCATAAGTACCCGTAACAATCTTGAAAGGAGTAACAAAAGTGACCTTTTAATTTGTGTGTGTGTGTGTAATGTATGCTAATTATAATTGAAGGAATTGCGTAAACTATAGCACAATATAACCCGTATCTAAATTTGATTTATCAACATCAATGAATAATAAACATAATACAAGTTTCTTCTATACTCCATCTTAACTCAACTAAGTTCTCCACTACGTTGTCTCTACACTGGATTGCATAGCACGAAAGATTATATAGAAAAACTAGAGTGGTAATTCTTTTTGGTTCCAACCTATTTGTATAAATTGTAGAGAATGATTATGGACTAACTGAAAGAAGTACTATCGTTAGAAACGAATAAAGTTGCAGAAAATGAAGTAATAAAAACAAAAGTGAGCCTCATAGTTCATTATAAACTAATTAGTTAGCTCAGGACGAAACTACTATCATTCTGCAGGAACCTAAATGTATTCCCCTAATGATTTCTATTTCCTTCAAATATAATAAAACAAAGTAAACTACTGATAATGAATAAGCAGTTTAAAAGTGTTCTGAATTTTCGATAAATTTTAGTAATAAGCAAATTTGTTTTATATTAGAAATAGAATGAACAAACTCAAAACTTTCAAGCAATTAAAACAATTGTATTCTTAACTGAATATGAAAAGAAAGTATAAACATGAAAGCTAAATTCATGGCGTGTTTATTATTAAATTTTCTTTTCTGCCATTTTTTTATAAAAATGAGTTTCACACCATTAAAATGATATATTTTACGTCTGAAAGACTCTCAAGTAGATTTAATTTCGATTCATTTGTCAAAAATCATTTATGAACGTCAGAAAGACATTATTAAGAAAAAGAATGGGCCAAAATCTAATTTGCCACCTAAAGCTGAATTCTTAACTACTTTTGAGAAATTTCCTTCTCTTTTGCACAATAAAAAAGATAAAGCGTGCGGGTATAATTATGAAGTCACTAAAACTTTTTCCTAGACCCTTGAGTGACACAGAACAATTACAGAAATCTTCAATCACATCTGTTCAGCAGTCATTTTTGTCACGGGAAGCGTAAACTTAAAAGACATGACCAGACTATGGGCTAGACAAACAACATATATCATCTTTAATTAAGACGTCTGTGTACTTTAAGTGTGTAATCGTTTCCTTGGAAACGTGTAGGTAGCACTGAAAGTGATGAACAGTTGGTAATTTAAAACATTTTGATATCGTGAGAAGGATGAATAATTTAAATCGATAAAAATGCATGCCTTCACATTTATATACCTTAGTTATAAATATCAAAGGAAAAAAAAGAGATAAAAAAAATCTATTCCATGACATATGAACTAATATTTAATGAAGTCTGAACGTGAGGTATGGATGCACGATGCTCAAAATTAGTGTCCACGATGTAAATGAAAGCATTCTGTATATTTTAAATCATGAAAATGTTTTATAATTCAGTCCACGTTAACCGTTCTGAATGATTAGAGCTGACGCTGACGGAGAGAGCCTATATTTTACACATCAAGGGAAATGCTATCAAATTGCAATATATATTTAGCATAAATCAGTCATACAAGCATATTTTATAAGATGGGCTTTGAACTTTTACGGGATTAATTTTGATATTTTTTATGCAGTAGGATACGAAATTATGAATTTTTAATGTGCAAAATTTAACACATTAATAATAACAGTAATAATTGTGGGGATGTCTGTGATTAGAAATTTTCCTAAAACTCAAGAGCAGTAACTGGAACTAAAATAATAAGTTTAAAATAATTTTTAAGAATATCTGCGAAGGGGATGTATCTCAGTTAAAACATATGCAAACGTGTGATTATTTTTCAAAAACACCTTTATTACAATTGAATGTAAAAGGAAAACCTCTTGTAGCCACTTCATTTATTTTTATTTTAAGAAAAATATATTGTATTGCGCGTTTTGTTTTACGAGTATTTTAAGAAAACTCACTTTGAGTGAATATGTGTGAGGTTAGTAGTTTATTTGATTTATTAGGATACTTGTGAAGAAACATTTTCACAAATAAAAAGTTCGAGTTAAATTTCTCGAAATTTCAACTTCATTTGATGCCTAAATTTTTATTAAAGTGAAAATTGAAAAACATGTACTGACAAGTAACTTAGAGAATTATAAGTAACGAGTAACTTATAATACATTACAAGTAATTTAAAGATTATGAAGAACTGGAATAAACTAATTGTAATGTTATGCAAACTTTCTGTGATTTTGGTGATGTATCGGAAATAAAGATAGAATAATTCATGTGGGTGTGATGATCCCCACCCCAAAAGAGAACATCGACCGCAGGAGAGTGGGACTTGGAGGCAGGTGTCGAAGAAGGCAACCTTAGAGAATGGCGGGAAAAGAAGCCCGATCCGAGGTGGCAGTTTACGAGCGAGCGAGAGACAGAAATAAGAGGGGTTTTATGACCCGACAAAAGGTTCAGCGCAAATATGATCGAAGAAAGGAATGATTATAATATTCCCTATTGAAAATTTAACTGATCTGTACAAACTAACCCAAATCGTCCTCGTTAGACAGATTTCATTTATTAAAACTAGTATAATACTCATATGCAGTAAATAGTCTCACATTCATGTTGCCATTTTTTTTAAAAACAACTTATATGTTTAATATGTTTTACAAACAGTCTTTTCTTATGCTTAAATTATTATAATATTATTAGTATTGTATCGAAAACTTACTCAAAAGCTTTTGATTTCGAACAATCATAAAACTTCTAAGGCTTCTCTAGTTATCCTGTCAATTAAACAAAACGTTATCATCAATTGATCATGTAAGATATTTTAAATGTTCTTGAAGAAAAGACTCTTTCAATGCACAAAACTATCAGTAATTTTGTGATATGGAAAAATTATGAATAAATATATTAATAAAATAGCAGAATTTGTTAAAATGAGTTTATCAGTATTTTTTTCAGTGACTGAACTTGAACTTAATTTTAAATGGAAATGTTGGTTATATATGAACAAATATATATCATTTTTGCAAATTAAAACTGAAACAACAAATATAATTTTTCTTTAAGAAAATCTCTACTTATGCTTAAAAAGAAATACATTTTACTTTGTGTTTTGAATTAAGAATAGTTTAATTAAGGCATTTTTTTGTGGGGAATTATCTGAACACTCATGAACTTTTAGGTAGACAAAGAAACTTCTTATACATACAATCAGGCTAATTTCTGCCTTATACTACTAATAGAAAGTTAGCTATTTTTGCTATGCATCAAATTTTTGTAATTGAGTTTAATAAACATGGGAGAAAACCTCTTTACGCTCTGTAAAGTGAAGTCTTCCTAATCCTTCCTTAAGTATAGGCATGGTGCTTCTTAAGCACTTAAAATGATAATCATAATATTTTCTCGAGATATTTTCGTGACTCATGACTTTCCTTGACATCCTGTATGAGTTTGTACAAAATTAAAAAAATTAAAATAACCTGAAAATATTTTAATTTAATCAAAGATAAATAATAACATTATTGATATCGTTCCCTTATTTACTTCTTCCTTTTAACACTAAGTTATGCGAATCTTCCGAGAATGCGATTATATGAATTCTATATTTTCAAAAATTTGAGCAAAGATTCAGAAAACTGAGTGTTATACGCATTTTAACTTTATGCACAAGGTGTACTTATTAATTAAAGAGAATATTTTGTATAGTATTTTATTAATAATTCTTCTTAAATTCTCTGATGAGCTTTAATGAAATTCTTCTCGGACTTTGTCTTTCCTTTTATATTTAATTAAATTACAAATAAAATTCCACCGCTTTCAATCTGGCAAAGTAACAAAATAAGTAAGCAAATAAAAACATACTTTTCTCAGTCTTTTCCGATTAAAACTCTCGGACTTCATATAAAATAAAGCCACTTTTTTTTATAAGAGCTTTTTCGTGGTTTTAGGAAAATAAATGAAGGCTTCTATTCAGTTGGAGTTCCTATTTATATAGAGGTCGAGGAGAATGTTTTCCGCTAAAGTAACCGACACAATATCTCAGTATTAATGAGGGCAGCATATTTTGGGGAAAAAGAAAATGCTTTGTTCATTTTCCAAATGGAGAACTTTCCTTAAGAAAGTTTTCTTCTAAAAGCTAAATTCCTTGGCTTTATTAACTTTTTATTCAGATTTAATTTCATACGACGAATATTGTCTGCCATGGCAAAATAAAAGGTGATTAAAAAAACATAAGCCATTTGCTTAAGTGTATATAAAAGGTTTTCCTATCCAAAATGTTTCTGAACATAGGATTAAATAAATCGTGTTTACTAATGAAATTATGTGGTTGACTGATCTAGTACACACAGCGTTTTCGAAAACCAAATATATCATATGTATTATTTTAATATCGTAGATTGGATACAATGAAAAACAGCTTTAAAAGGCAAATGAAAATATTTGAGGCAAAAAGTAATAACAAAACATTTTTTATGTTAAAATAAAACTGAAAAAGGTTGATTCGAAGAAAAGAATATTATAAATGTTTAAAAATTTAATACTAAGATTTGGACGTAAGTTAGGTAAATGTATGTTATTATATATCAAGACACTTAAAAAATATAAATTTACTACAGATCATGTTTTAGTTAATCGCACAATATATAACTATTTCTTAAATGTGAGCATAATTTTAAGTACTTATGATTTTGTAATACGTTATCAATCAATAACTTCAAAAATATCAAATTTATTTATGATTAATTTTGTGTATGTTTTGCATTTGCATTTTCATCAAAATATCAAACTTATTCATGATTAATTTTGTGTATGTTTTGCATTTGCAGCAATACAATTAATTGTAGAATTTTCATTGTAAGACACAATTTTACAATTTAATGTGTATTGGGTGTTTTATATACATATATTTGTTAAGATATTAAAAAAGGCATAAAAATTTTCAAAATCAGCATCATTAATTAATATTATTCAGAAACATGGAGAAGAAATATCACTACTTCGTTGTAAAAAATTCTTAATTCAAATGTTCAATACACACACACACACACACATATATATATATAAAGACTTTCTTTTAAATAATACTATTTAATTAAGTTTATAAAACAGTCGAAGCCAATTTCATTATCACAGAATTATTATATTGTAGCAGAGACAGAGAGACCATTTCTACACGGCGGGAATTACACAACCCCGCCGTTGGATGCAGATTATGAGAGCATGAGTGTAAAAGCAAGAATAAGCAAGAAAGCATTTTTCGCTGTGTTTTTGGTTATATAATACGGAAATTTCACTGTAAACGTCATAGACATGTGATATGAATGGAGGGATTTCGAGGGAATCTTAGTGCAGACCTAAAGTATAGCAGGGATCATCCCTACAGATCCAAAACGGGAGATCTGCTGACTTTACAGATTTTTAGAGAGCGTGATTGCATAAGAAGTTAAAAAAGGAACCGTATCAGGAAATAAGAATGAACGCTTTACTTTTAAATGATAGAATGGGAAAAATGAGGAAATTAAATTACTATTTTGGGAAACTAATAGGAATTAAAGTTAAATCATTACACACACATACATACATACTTATATATATATATATATATATATATATATACGTATATACTCATTGCCATAAGAATTTGCGCTCCAAGAAGTAAGAATGAGATTGTTACAAAATTAGGCATTAAGGTACGTGTCAGGTAGATACGTAAATGATTAGAAATGCAGCGTGATTGCGCATTACGTTGTGCCACCAGAGGACATTAAACTTTGTTCTCCTTGGATTATAAAATAGGTAAGCAGAGAGCTTGTTTGTTTGTATTTAATCTGTTGCAGAAGGACACTTTTAAACTAAAAATGCCATTGCGCCGCCATCGGAGACAATACGAGCAGCTGTCAGAGTTCGAGAGGCGAAGAATAATAGGAATGATGGAAACCGTGTGGTCAGCTCGGCAAGTAGCTCGCCACCAAGGCCGTTCTGACTTAACTGTGAGGAGGTGTTGGGACAAGTGGACAATAGAGAGGTCTATTACACGGCGACCATGCTCAGGACTCCTTAGACGGACCAATAGTCGAGAAGACCGTTACATCATACTACACGCACGCATAGCGCCGACTGTCTCTTTGCTCACCATCCATACATAGGCAGAACCTTCACTACGGGCCTTTGTGTCAATGCGTACCATCGCAAGGCATCTATCTGTAGAACAGTTGCTATCGCGGTAATCATTACGTGTACTGCCATTGACTACCACTCACAGTAACCTCCGTTAGGAGTGGTGACATGCTGGAAGGCATTTAACAGCGACCAAATGGAATCAATTCGTCATTAGTGACGAATCCAGATTCAATTTGGGCAGTGATGACAATCGTGTAAGTGAGGGGAGACTATTTGGTGAACATCTTAATCCTGCCTTCACTGTAGAGTAGCACACCGCTCCCACAACTAATGTGCCATCGCATACCACTATCGGTCACCCCTAATATTGATCCACAACACTCTGACAGCCCAAGGCATTCTTCAGCTACATGTGTTGCCAATCATTGCAAGGTTCCGAGGAGCCATTTTTCAACAGGACAATGCTCACTCACACACAGCAAGGTTTCTCAGGACTGCCTCCGCTACATTTCCACCATTCCTTGGCCTACTCGATCCCCAGATTTGTCCCCGATCGAGCATATCTGATGACAATTTGGACAGCTTACGAGTTTGGTCGAATTAAAGGCGTGTTTGCAGCAACTGTGGAACGAGATGTCGCAGGACTTCCTACGGGACTTGTATGCCTCAGTGCCCGACCGTATCATATCATGCATTTATGCTATAGGTGGTCCAACAGGATACTATAACCTTCATTCATTTGTAATTTTTCTTACAATAAATGATCATTTTGTTTTGATTTTGTAATCACTTACTTACATCATAGTTGTACTTATGTATGTAAAATTTCGTTTTATTCTGACTACTCTTTCTTGAAGCTCAAATTTTAATGGTAATAAGTATATATATATATATATATATATATATATATATATATATATATATATAAGAATAACTGTACAAATAATTTAAAATATGCACATTTGTTAAATTTTCTTTAATTATTTCCCAAATTCAAATAAAAGTACTCATAAAAAATTTGGTACTGTAGTTTACATGCACAGGTTTCCAAAAATATATCTTCAACAAATTGACCCTTTTAGAGTATAAAATCGATATAATTTATTATTTAAAATGCATTATGTTGTTACTGAATGATTTTTTTACGGCCAAATTATTTCACACATCGTAAAATATGGATGAAATCAGAATCATAACTATATTTGTAACTGGAGGAGGTTAGGGTCGACGATTTACACACCGGTTTTCTAGACACTTTAAAAAGTCTTTTAAATTTCATACAGCCAAAGTGAAATACTTTTATTTTAAAGCATTTTACGGCATTATAGTTTACTTTAAATTGGCCGATAACTAGTTTGCTTGTATTCAAGTGAAAAGGGTCTCTTCAACAATTCAAAGACAGCTGTGAGAAGTTAATTGTAGTAGAAATATTTTTGAAGCATACTCTTTGCAAAATTTTGGTGGAAGAACTGTCTTCTCCTTCAGCTCTGTTGGTGACATTTTAGAAGAGGAATCGATAAATTTTTATCAAATATTGAATTTTTAAACTTAATTAAGCAAGATCTTCATTATTGAAAATAAAAATGTTCTCGGAAAATCTTATGCCAAACTTGTTTAAATAATTGGTCCCCCGCTGCATGAACTGATCTCTATTTTAGAAGAGCTCTGCTTTGTCAAATTCTTAATAATAGCCCATAAAATAGCTCAAATTTGAGTAAATATTTTTAAATTTTAATCCAGAAAACTGATTAGAGTTTTGCATAGTTTCTATTTCTTCTTTTAATCTTAAATTCATTTAATATTTTTCAATTGTTTCTGTTGATATAATATTAATTATAATTATGTTCTCGTTGTAAAAATAAAAAATAGTTTAAAAATGTACTTAATAAGATAAACGGAATAGCTATTGAATACTTTAAAGCACATATATGAAATCACTGATTTATATATATTTGATTTATTTTACTCAGCGAACAATAAGATATTTGGAAAAATCAATACTTTTATTTCGTTTGAAATTAACGTCTGCAGTTGACACTTGTTCCAAACTTTTCCTGTTACATATTAAATTAATGAGCAGCAAGAAATACATTTGCAGATAGATTACTTCCATATAATGAAAATTTTTTTTTTAAAAAAATGCGTTTTTAAAAAATGTATATACCTTACATTTATTAACCTTCCAACCCAGTTGAAAAAAGTTGGGTTTTGCCTATATGAGTTTATAAGACCCTGTATGGTTTACATTTATTCTAAGTCATAAAAATGCTTTAAATAACTTTATATCATTTGTTTTTGTACTTATTAATATAGACAACACAACTTTTACCTTTTAAACTCCATCTTCTTTCTTTTCCCTTTGCATTCCTACCCCTCACACCCAATCTCTAGTTTGAATTAACAGTGTTAATTATTTAAAAGATCTGAAAATATAATCAAAAATTTTAATTAAACATTTTTATGCTTTACATCCATTATTATTAATACATATTTTTATGACAAACGAAATTTATAGTACGCTTTTACATGCTCTTGGCAAAGAAAAGCTAAGTATGATGCACACCTCGTTTACGTTTTTTTTATTGTGTTCACGTTAATTGGATATCCACTTTTTGCCCAGAAAGAGGCTCTGAGGTAGGGTTTGTACCATAAAATATGTTTAACCCTGCAATTCAGACCCCAGTATGAATTTGCATTTCTTGTTTTATCGTATGTTCAGTTATTTATTCATTCATCTATAAGTGATGGTATGTTCTTTTATTTTTTTTTCTTTATTTGTTAACTGTTCTTTCTTTGTTAATTTTGGTGTTTTATTATTAATTTCTTTGTTATATATATATACATACATAAATGAATCCTGTCCGGTTAACAACCAATAATGAAGAAAATATTTTCTATCATGTGATTTCTTCTATCAAGCATTATTTGTAATGCATTCCATTTAAAAATACTAAATTAATTTTTATATTTATTTCTATGCATAGAATGGTACGGGTTTATTAGACTTAGTCTAGTAAAAAGTAATTTTCAGTTTGTTTAAAGAAAAAAAAAATAGTTATGTAAGTCTGAAAAAGTTGGAGAATGCTTAAAATATAATATGCCATAGTTAAAACTATGAGTGCTATCATGAAATATATTACTGAAATAATAGAATAAATTGAATTAACCCATTAAGGGTAGGAATTTTCAGTTTGTCGGTATTATGAGCCCTTAAAAGTGTTAACGTTGAAGTAAATTAATTTTTAAAAGTCACGGAATTGGTTTATGTATGTTTTGATAAGCAGAAAAAATATTAATATTTTCCCTTCTAAAGAATTTTAAATAATTGGTTTTCACGCTAATCCTAAAGAAACATTTTGAATAAAAATTCAGTGAGCTGTGTTTTGAATAAAATTTCGTCTACATTTTATTTCGCACAGAAAGTCCACAACTACGACTTCGATAAAATACCAATTTCGTCCTATTATACTTTCTTTTTTGAAAATGAAAATCCTTTGAAACTTGAAAGTATCCTTTTTCTTTTTCCTTAAAAAATATGCATGAATAGACTTGAGGTTTTTCATTTTCTACAAGATCACAGCTTTCTTCTTTTTAAAGTTATTGAAATGGAATTTTTTAAAAAAAAATACAAACGGCCCATATCTGAAGAAATCATAGTTACAGAAGAAAATATAAAAACAAGTAAGAAATGTAAGGTAACTATCATTTTTGCTTCAAAAGGAAATATCCATTGGGGTTGAATTAAAGGAAATATCCATAAGGCCACGGAAATTGCGAAGTAATATTGAGATATTTGCTTAGTAAATAAAGTACCTGCACTTTTAGAGGTGAAGTAAGCAAATAATTTGATAGTTACCGCTTATATATTGTAATAGTATATGATTATTATTATAACAATTATATATATATATATAACTGTCATATTATTTATTATAATTATAAATTAGGAAATTGCTTATTAAAAATAAGCAGTAATTTTTTTGTGAATGTGAATCAAACAACGTTCCTTTGAATTGACAGTAAACTGATAATATGCTCATTAATATAACATCAGTAAAATGATCTTGTAGCATCAAAACCAAACAGCTGCGATTGTTAAGGAGCTGAGTCTTACCGTGGAGTAGTTTGAATCAATTCGTGGATTCGAGTCCTGTTTCCGCTAAAGACCAGTAGTGTAGAGAGATTTATGCACTTTAAATCTGTCGGGGCTTTAAATCCTCAAGTTAGCATGGAATAAAAGTTTGGTGAATTGGTTTCCAGCTCAGGTATAATCCTCTTCACTTGTCCATGGCTTAAAATTGAGCCAATAGTTATCTTAGTGCAACGTTAAAAAGCAATCAATCAAGCAATAATACAAATTTTTAGGATATATTTGACTTCTTAAAGGTAACTGCAATACATATAAATAATTCATAATTTAACTATTTCTGCACAATAAAATAACAACATGAAACATAAAATAAAAGATTAAATATGACTCAACTAATGTTATGTGTATTTCAGATAAATATGAAACGAATAAAGAAAAAGAAAGATAAATTATGTATTAATAAAGGACGCATAAAGGAAATTTTAAAAAAGTTCCTTTGATGAAAACCTTTCTTTAGCATCTCCTGCTATATCAACCGAAGAAAGGGAAAATAAAAAGTGGATTGACAGTACATTTGTCATATTGTGTGGAATAAGTTTTTTAAAAAAGGTTTTTAAAACATGTGTAAAATTAACTTCTATCACCTATGGCAGATATGTAAGATATTTACAATTCTAATAAAGCTAAAATGTATTCATTTTAAAATGGAGTATAAATAACTCTTTTGCTTGAACGTTAAATATTTAAGCCCATTCATTTCTATTTGACTTATACAGTGCTATAAATAGATCACTGATAATTATTAGCGAAGAAAGGAGAAAAAAGATTGTTGTATATTATCTTCATGATCTGAACAAATAATAAATGTTATCATAAACTTAACTATTTTTAAAACTATTTATGTACTTTTACGTTATAAAAAACCCCTTTTTAAATATTTCTTAGTTATATGTATATCTGAGCAAATTTAGAAGACAAGTGTCTTATATATATGCATCTTAAAATCTAGGGACTAATTTCAAAACCGTCCTTCCTAAGACATTTACCAGTATGGGGGTGAGATTTAAGATAGGTAATGGAACCATGAAACAAAAAGGCTTGCTCAAAAACTCCGACTGGAAGTTTATTGGTCTCGCCTAAAAACAAATGTAACATTACAAAAATAAAATTATAACATCCAGCATCGAAAAAATAATTGAAAATATTTTTGGTAGAGGAAAGAATAGAATTTTTCAATTAGACAGCTCCCATTAAAAAATTGGCAAATTAAATCAAAGGAAACAAAAAATTTAAGGCTATAGGGTTGAAGATTTTTTTTTTACATCCAAATTTATAAAGAACAATGAAAAGTCAAAACCAAAGATCAGCATTTTGCTGCAGTAACATGTATCTGTTTTATATTTCTTTTAAAAACACAATCAAAAGGAAACAAGGAAATATAGTGTTTTCACACATTATTTAAATACTTTCCTTATTATTTATCTACAGTTTCTTATTGAGAGATAAAAAATGTAGCAATTTAAATTATTTTTTTTTTGAGAATTAGATAGGGTATAAATAGTCAAACGCTAAATTGTGGCTTATGATTTCGATTATTTGAAAGCGTTTTGTTAAATATGTTCAATTGTTATTTGCGACTTTACTCATAATTCTGAACCGCATCTCATTCAAACTATGATAATGAAAAAAGGTTTGTTTTACTGTCCACATTTCCACAATAATACCACATGAGTATTTAAAGTCTTACGAAATTTAAAATTACAGAAGACTTACATAATAATTATTCAATACTGTGAAGTTGCGCTTTTCGCGTTTTTCTTTTCACAGATCTCCGGGATCTTATAGTAGTTTGAATTGCATAAAATTACAATTTCTTCCTAAACAAAATGAAACGCCATTAGTTAAATTAGATGATGACAGAAGTGAAGTGAAGTGAATTAAAGATTATGATATATAAATGAAAAAAAATTGAAAAGGGACGTGTGATGAATACTTTGAGTACTTGATTTCATGCCTATCAATCAATCAATCAACTGAAAAGGAAATGAAGGGAGATAGAGGACTAATGATATGCTAATAGATATCTGTAATTTAGATATTGAAATATCTTAATTAACTTTTTGATTTGAAGTGGATTCTAGTTAAAGTGCGAAGATAAGAACCGGCTGTTAATGAGAAGTGTTGAATCAAACGAGTGATTTGATAAGCTACGATTCCATTATTAGAGCATAATCTAGAATTGACAGATGCAGCAGGATTCGAAAGAGAGCGACCTTATCTATTCTCCTATTATGAATGCTTTATATGTACATTTGACGTTTATAATACTGCTATATGATTACCTGTAACAAAATGAAGCTACTATTGTCTTAATTTCTTATGGATATGTTATGAATAATGGTAATTAGTGTAATAGATTCTCATCAAAAATTTGTAGCGGCGATAGCATTGTGGTTACGGTCGCGGACTTACGGCAGTTAGTTTTCGTCAAGTTGTGGGTTCGAGCCTTGATGCCACAAAGACCAGCCGTTTAGCGAGGCTGATGCACGTTAAATCTGTCAAGGTTCCAAGTCTTCCATTTGGCATGATGTAAAAGTTAGGAAAGGGAGGTGCCAGCTCAGATGTCATCCTCGTCACTTGACAGAGGTCCGTCGTCAGTAAACCTCATGTAGCTTCTGGTGTGATGTTAATAAAACCAATCAATAAATCTCGTCAAAAGCTTTAAATTGAAATGCATTAAGTTTTTAATTTAAAAATATACCAATTTCTTCGTTTTTATTAACTGAGAAGTGTTAACCTATATATATATATATATAAGGTGCTTACCTTCGTTAGTAAATACAGGCATCATAGTTCCAAGAAAACCACGGATCTTTTTTCCCCCACGGTGTTTACTGTCTTTGTAAACACGGAGGATACATCTCCACAGAAAATCCTAGTAACCCCTCACTCTTTTCAACCCTTCTTCTTGTCAGTAAATTCTTATCTTTTTCAATTTTTTTTTCTAACATCTAGAACACAGATACATATTGTTTGGTGCAGCGTAGACAGACTTGGTCTTGCGTCATAAGCCTCTTCTTTCATTCATCCACTCACATTCGCTAGTTTTGTGATGTCTGCAGCAACTTAAGCCTATAAAATAGTAAAAACATTACACGCATTACATATATTATTTTGTAATAATGTAAAGCAAATATTTTTTTTTCATTTTTTGTATTTTTAAAATTAGCCTTTATTAATATTGACTTGAGTGTTTTTTTTTTTTTTTTTTCCTAAAGAATTGAGAATTTCTCATTCTTTGCATTGAGGAATTCTCAGTTCCTTAAATTATTGTATTCTTTTTCATTTTTCATGAATTTTTAGGTATCATTCAGCCGCGGTAGCCGAGTGGTCATGGTTGTGAGTTCATGGCCGATCCTGTGTCTATCAAGTTGCGAGATCGAATCCTGGAGTTGGTGTTAGAGTACTAAAGTCCCGTCATGTAGCGGGGATGATGCAAGTTAAATATGTCGAGGCTCGATGACAACGAGATGGTGGGTAAATTAGGAGAGCGGAATGGCAGCTCAGGTGTTGTTCTCGTCATTTGACAATGTTTCAAAATTAAAAGGTCTGTTGCCCCATTATCCCTTATATTGCTTCCAAGAGCGACATTAATAAGCAATCAGCAATCAATTTTTTGAGTGATATTAAATACATTAATCAAACGTGTTTGTATGACTTGAATAATTTTATTAATGGAACGTTAAGTAGTGCGTATTTTATGTATAATATAAAGAACACAGTACTTGTCATGAAATTGCGAAATATTTTAAATTAAACTACTTTGACCAAGTTTTAAAATTATGAGGCGCATCGCCAACAGCGGCATGTTGCTTCTGAGTACAACGTTCATAAAAAAAATCAATCAGTTATGTTAGGTACCGTATGTTTGCTTTAAGTTAAAGTTCGTAAGTCCAGTGCATTGTTAAAGGGGATAATAGCCTTTTTTGCTCAATATCCCATAACACCAATCAATCAATCAAGTTCAGTGCATAAGCAATTTTCTCTTATTAATTTATTAAATTAATTTTCTTATGAGTACGCCCATCCCGTATGTAATGCCTATCTTTATTAATACTGGTCAAGACGATTTAATTTATGTATAGACACAATATAATATTTATAAGTAACTTCGTATATAAACGACTAGATTAATTAAAAAAAGTTGTGATCTCTTCTCACAATTTTAAATTTATAATTAGTAAAAATTCAAGGAATAATTTATGATTTTCTTTCTGGGAATCCCCTTTTAACATTCGTCATACTATGTTACAAAAATTCCTTTGAAATTTCTTTCTTATATGTTTCTAAACATGCTTTATTGTTTGAAATAAATTAAACTAGTAAAAGAAGATGTTTTTTAAGAGACAGTCTTAAAAAATCGTTATTTACTTCAACCTCAGTATCTTTGGGGGGGGGGGGGGCCTAGAATCTTCAATGTTGTCACACTTCAATTCTTTAATGCTGTTATAAAAGAAAAAACAACAACAACAAATAAATGAATGAAAAAGAAAATAAGAACAAGTATAAATTTAAAAACATACTGAAATAGAATAGAGAGGTAAAAAGGGGAGAAACACCAAAAAATACGTGGAAAAAAAATCTAAGAAAGATAAAAAAAAAATACCGTACTCTATAAAGCTAAGTTAAAAAACAATTTTAGCGGAATGGGAATAAAGAGAAATATTAAAAAAATGACAAGATCCTAATACTGTAGCATGGGACCCAGATGTTACAGTTTGTTGAAGACATGAACATTTCTTTTTTAACTTTTGATTAGTGTCGGGTGAAGTGTGAGACTTTTTTTTCTCATTTCAGTGGGGCACAGCTGTGCTGTAGCTTTTGCGGTAAATTCGTCCGAGCATCTAATTCCTTTTTTTCTTCTCTGATATTTTTTACTCAGTTTTTACTTAGGTTTTTAGGTTGGAATCCTACGACTTTGCGGCCCGCGGTTTCAGCAACTCCGGTTTCAATCAGAGGCAGAAACATATATTTTTTCCCTCTTTTGTTTTCTCTAACACTACTTCTTACTCTTGAGAAACGTATTACAATTTTTTTTTCGTCTTTTCCCTTCAAAAACCGGGCTTTCGTCGTCGAAGAAATCTCCCGTTCTTCGATTCAGAATGTTTTCTTTTGGGATGAAATGGCGCTTTTTCCACGACTCTTACATCTTTTCGCCGCTCAAGATTCTTAGCATTCAACCATGTTTTCTCAAGTGTGCCGAAATGCAATCGTAAGTCGCAAAATGGATCTTTCTGGGGCATCAAACCGGATGAAATTACACTGCACTTTGCTTCAAAAATGATGCTGTAAGTAATATTCCATTTCAAAGGAGATTTAAAATTTCGGATACGTGGTATTCGAGAGATATTTATTTTGGACTTTTTTCTAATATGGAATCAATATCAAGGCTAGTTGCTATTTTACAGTTAAGATTTCATTCTGAAAGATAAAAAGAGTCTTTCTTGATAATATAAGGAATTTTTAGATTTATACCTCATAAATTTACGTCAAGTTAAAATTAATATGAAATAAGTATAAATTATTATATTTTTGTAATAAATTGAATAAGCTATATATAACAAAATAAAATCAGTCTCTGAAAAACAGACTGGAGGACTAATGTATGTGAAATGTGTATTAGAATTTTTTTAAACAAAATTTAGTCCCTTCTGTCAGATAAATATTTTAAAACATAGACCACCTACACAACATGATCAATTATAGCTTAGCGATAACTAATCTAAAATAAACATAGCAATTAACAGCATTAATTTTTATGGATTTGTGTTGGTAAGATATGAAAACCATGGTGAATTCAGAATTCGATACTTTCCTTTCCTATTTTTGATTTAAAAAAATCAAATAATTTAAAATTAAGAACATTTATTAATTAAATTAATTACAATTATACAGATTGAAGCGTAATTAAAATAAAATAAAAGGCTAGAAGAAAACGAGTATTACTTTAATATGTAAGAAAAAGATAAAATCTGTTTATTGGGCAAATGACAGACTTAACGTCATTTAAATCTGATTAATGAGAACAAAAGTAACTATCAAGATGCTTTTGATGTATAGTCGAATGATAATATTGAGTCTAAAGGCAAGAGTATAACAGAACTTCAAAAAATATGTTCTCCTTACCAGATTCACAATGAAACTACCAATAACAATTATGTGACAATGATGGATTTCATTATCACACTACATAGGGAGTTAATATATATTTATGTGGAAAATATATTATTATTTGTTTATTTAGCTATTCTCAACTTCTTCATTAGACAAATTGTTGTCTCAAAGGTTAGTGAGTGAATAATATAGGGCGTAAAGACGAATTTTCTTTGCAATGATAAATACTAATATTTCTCAAAATTATTTCTTGTCATTATATATATATATATATATATATATATATATATATATATATATATATAATCTTTTCCTTCAAAAATATATTTTATCTTATATATATATATATGTATATGTATATATATATATATATATACATATACATATGTAACTATATATGGAGATTATAATTAAAGCTGCACTTTCAAAAGGCTGTAAAAGAAGAAACACAGGTCAGAATGATTGAAAATTGACAGGTCAGAATCAATGAGAATTTGTTTCGTGAATGAAAAACAAGTAGCTCAAAAGTGGACCGATAAAGGGAGCTGTACTAGTCATTAGAGGCTAACTAAAAGATGAAATATGTTATTGTGACACTCTTTGTTCAAAGCCCATCCAGCATGACAAGGTTGTACCACAGAAGATACAAAAAAATTAGTTTTTAATTTTTCCTAGGCCAAAAACAATAGAAAAAGCAAAACGTAATGAAACTATCAAGAAAAGTAAGTCATGAATAAGTTGCTACGACTTTCTTAAGAAATGTTCAATATGCTATCCACCCTTATCGGCCATCAGCTGAATCGCAAAATAGCATGTTCCACAACAGATCATAATGTATCAGTTGTGATGTGAATTTGATGCGCAATGTGTTTTCAATTCTACGAAATTCACAATCGGAGCCCCGTATACAACATGTTTTAGGTAACCCCACAGTCAGAATTCGCAACGGTTCAGTCAGGTGATTGTGGTGGCCAGACGTTTAGGAAATGACGAATTCCAAAATGCTTGCTGAGCAGCTTCTTCACTGGATTTGAAATGTGCGGAGGAGTGCCACCTTGCTCAAGAATTATGCTATCCACACATCCACTCTGTGGTAGTACTGGAATAAGCTGGTTACACAAAAGGGATACATAACCGTCTCACGTTAACTGTACAGATGACAGGTCTCGAAAGACAAATCTTCTTGAAAAAGAAAGAGCTAACGATAAATGCTGCCTAAAACCCGCACAACACAGAGACCTTTTGAGAATGAAGAGGCAATGGTTGTATTCTCTCTAACTCATATTCTGCAATTTTGAGTATTGACAGGGCCTTGGAGATGGAGATGGGATTCGTCTTTTCACAAAATGTTAATGGTTATGCATTATCCACTTCCACTTGAGCAAGAAATTACAGGGTGAAAATTTCTCATTTTGGGAGGTCAGCAGGAACGAACTCCTGAACATGTGCAATTTTGAATGGATAACAATGCAGGATGTTCTGTAAAATTTAATGTACCATGCAGACAGACATATTTAAAGTTCGGGCAATTCCTCGTGCACTTCACGTTCCAAAAGCAGTTTATTATGCTTCTTTAATTGCTTCAACATCTTCCACTGACGTCGAAGCAACCAATTTCTTCTCTCTGCCGTATATCTCGTTAAATAAGTCTGTTTTTTCGAATTTATCAATCACTTTCTTCGAACCGAATGCATTCATCGGATCACAGCCTTTTTTCAAACCCTTTAATGACCGAAATTTCTTCAATACAATTGCCACTCAGTCATCGTTCTTGTAAAATAGCTTCCCAAACAGACCCGATCCTTCAATAGTAGAATCATGCCTATCTTCTCAGACACAGAATAACAAGAGCTTCATGTTCTCTGCCTTTTTTAAGCTTTCAGTGAGCGGTGAACATGTCACGTCTTTGAATTAATATCTTAAAATACATAAACATTTTTATAAAAAAAAGATATTTTAGCCTCTTATGACTAGAACAGCGCTATCAATTGATCCCCTTTGGAACTATTTTTTTTCTTTCGCAAAAGAAATTCTTACTGTCTCATGTATACTCAGATGAAATATCAGGTCATTTTGACCAGATATTCTTTTGTACAGCCTTTTGAAAGTGCAACTTTAATTATAATTACCCTGTGTATACATATTTATATATATACCCCACAAAACAAACAAGAATGGGAACAGATACATGAAAGAATACTTGACAAAAAAGCAAGAAGATAAACTTCAAAATTTGAAAAAGTATTAACATATGCACGGGAAAAAAACATAATCGAAAAGAAATATGATATTTATAAATTCTGAATTTGGCTTATGACAGACTTGTAGGTTTGAACTTGTTTTACAAGCCCAACATTCACCTACAGAAAAATGCTGTACAAAAATATGGAAATTCCGTAAAATTCAAAAGTTTACTGAATACCAAAAGTTTAAATTGCAGTATAAAAAGCTAAGTTAAAAAATATGTATAGATAAATAGAAATGCTAAGAAATTAACCAAAGTAAACAAAGTAACAGAAATCTAATGTTTAAGCAATCAGATTAAAAATAGGTTAAGAACTTACTTGAGACAAATGCCGTACAACAACAAACACAAAATTTAACACAAACCAACCAATATTTCCCCACCTTATTGTAAACGGAAGTGTAGCAATGCCACTAAAAGATAGAATGAGTACTACAGAAAAAAAAATATTAAGGCTTTAAACGAGAAAAGAAATGAAAAGAGAAACTTAGAAATTAACAAATCATATTTTAAAATAAAATAAATAAAATAAATTTTTTTAATAAAGTAAGGAAAAGTTAAAAATTGCAATTATTATATTTTAAATTTCTCTTTATTAAATTCAATAGAAATTTTGTTTTCAAATAATTTTTTCTTAAACTGATCCAGATTATTATAAATATCTTGTGTCTTAAAAACAATTACGATATTACATAAAATTTGGATAGAAGTTAAATTTCTAAAAACATTCAGACTTCAAGAGCTCTCCCCATCCCTCCAAAAAAAGCAACTTTATGAATTCTGAAGGAGAAAAGGTCTCTTTTTTTTAAAGGTCTCTTCTCTTCTCGTATGTATTGCATAAAATTTTATCAACTTCTAATTTTAACAAAATATCTAAATATTCTCCTTCATTTATAGTAATATTAGTGCACAGTAAATTTAAATACCTTAAATGAAAATATAAGAAGGTTTTAACGTCTCTTTTTTTTAACAACTTGAAAGAAAATTACTTAATCAATACATCTAAACATTCTAAAACTATTTTAATAAAAAATGTAGATAAATATTGGCTAAAGGATTGCTTTCAGAACCACCTGGAGGTAAACCTTTAATTTATTTATGAATTATTATTATTAAAGAATATATATAATTTTCTTTTCAGAACAACATAACTCAGTAATAAAATGTTTCATATATGATAACCTTAATTGTATTAGATTTCTTATAAATATCTTTGAGAACTATTATAAGATCCTTTATATTAATAGAATTAAAAAGGTCTTTAAAATCATAGCTATACATAACACATAAATCTGTTTATTATTAATATGTTTGCCTATATCAGATCTATTATTAATATGACACAGTACTCTCCAATTTATCTATAATATTTTGAACAATTTTTTTTTACCAGTGATAGTAATATATGTATTCCAGCCATTAGTTTCCTTTTTAAATTTTGTAAAGTTTTTATGAAGTTTTGGTGTTAAAATTTTTTAGAAAATTTTACATTACGAAAATTGATAATAAAACCAATTTTCTTATAAATTGCTATAATTCTAATAACAATTGCTGCCTTACTTTTGCTAACAACACCAGTAAATTGCAAACCATACTTTCGTATTCCAATCATAAAGAGTTTTAACATCCATTTCCAGCCTAGCTTAACAATAAGAAGTCTGATACGAGCTGGAAGGTGGCTGGAGCGGCCTAGACGCTCGATGCAAGCGCAAGTTGCGTACTATTGCTAACAACACAAAAATAATTATTATTCTCAAGATGCTTATAAATTCTGTAGTAATATAATTTTTTGCATATAATAGAATAATAATTAAGTACTTTGTCTTCATAAGTAATGATAAATATATCCTGGAGATTAATAATAGAAGGTTTGAAATCTTATAAGTAAATATCATTATTCATATCTAAACTCCTTCAAACCAATTTCTTAATATAATTAATATAGTCTTTAAACTGTTTTAAAGCTTCTAATAGAAGACCAGATTTAATTGTTAATTTAGTAATATTATATATATATATATATATATATATATATATATAATTTATTTATTTAATGCAATTTGTATATATTTTTCTAGCTATATTTAGCTATGACAAAGCTTGGTAATGTCGTTGCTACTTTTTGAATTTCATTAATTTTTATTATTCGTTTTTAGTATTATATTATTCGTATTTAGTATTATTTAGTTTATTCGTATTTCTTTTAATAAAGTGTGGGCCTCATAATATTTTATTCTGTTATTAGTAATAATTTTTTAGTGTTTTAACTGTAATTTTTTTTTAATATTCAAAATCCCATGTAAGCTATGTGCTAGTCTTGGGCAATTGACTGGTGGATTCTAGAAATCAGACATCGTCTTTTGGCAAGAGCTTGAGATATTAATTCTTTTCGAGGGGAAAAAAATTGTGCGTCGTCAGCTTCTGTGCTTTTTTAACTCAGTTTTTCTGCTTATTCAAGATTCTTTTGGTTTGAAATATTAGCATTGAAGGTTTTCTACAAGATAATGAATAATTTTTCTAAATTTAAATTACGCGTGAAAATTAATTTCCAAATGATTGTTCAGTTTTGTGTGTATTTTGTACACCATGTTTTTGGTTTTGATACACATGGTGAATTGTACATGTAAATATATATATATTTGGTTTATATTTGTGTTTTTTTATAATATTTTTGTTTTATAGTTATTGTAGTCTTTTTTTAAGGAATTTTTCGGCTTCTGCTGGTTTTTTTTCCTTTAATGATTTTAAATATTTTCTAAATTTGTTTTTAGTATCTTTTCAATAGTACTTTGGGTATAATAATCATTTTTATGACATATTTTGATGTAGAATATAGTTTGGCTAATAATTCTAGAATAACCCAGTGTCTGTGTGTGTAGCATTCTAAAGCCTGTTACAACTTCAAATGTATCAATTTTGAATTTTTTTTGTTTTTTCTTCAAATTTTTTGTTATTAAAATTATTCATTGTATAAGCATACACTTAAAAATAATCAATACCCATTAATACTTTCTTAAGAATATTTTTTAAGACTAAAGAAGACGTAACTTTACCTCAGACAAAATGGTTTTGAACAATTTATTCCAAAATGGAGTGATATGATCTTGTTACAACCACCAAATTATTGATCGATAGATTCTGTAAAAAAAATTGAAGAATTTAATAAAAATACTTAGCCCTACTTTTATGCTTTTTTAACCTCATATATATATATATATATATATATATATATATATATATATATACAACAGAACAATAATTTTAAAATATTATTGAAACAAGAAATAAAACTAAATAGAATTCTTTAAAACTTATATATAAATTTTGTAGCTCACAGAAAAAATAAAGAAAGAAGTTTTTTTAATTCCAAAGACCTAGAACAAAGAAAATTACCCCCTTAAACAAATAAAAAAGAGAATACATACATAAAAGAATACGTGACAAAAAATATTAAGAAGTTCAATACTTCATATATATATATATATATATATATATATAATTTGAAATTTTGATGTAAATAAACTCCAAAAATATATTGTCGTAAACTGGTTTTAGGATTAAACTCAATATTTATAAAATAACATATTAATTAAGAAATCAGTGCTGTACTATTGAGTAAAATATTTATACCAAACCATTTAAATATATAAATAAAACACTGCAAATAAAGAAAAATGAATAAAAATATAAATACAAACTTTACTATTAAAAGAAATTATTATATTCTACACATAAATTTCAAAAGTTAGAAATAAAATGAAAAAATTAATACTGCAATCACTAAAACTTTCAGTAGAATAGAAAAAGAAATTGAATAATTGAAAAACCAAATTTTTAAGGAAAACAAAAATCTTATAATATAATATATTTAATATTGTAACAGGCTACATATTGTTAAATCTGGTTATTCCAAAATTAATGTCAAAACTGTCCTCATCAACATCATATCATAAAAAAATGGTTCTGAAATCAAAGGTACAATTGAATAGAGATCCACAAGAAACAAAATTTTCATTAAAATATTTAAAAAGAAAATGAACTAGTAATCACAGAGAACTCCAAAAAGATTTATATTATAAGATGATTAAAGGAGCAAAATTATTATAAAATAAAACCAAAAATGACCACAGTATAAAATAAAAATCGTAACTTATATCAACAGATCAACAAGTGAATGCAATGAGGAAACATGACTGACTTAATTCTTGTGCTAAGAACGAAATGATTAGGCAAAAGATAGCATTGCCATATACCAAACAGAGACAAATTATATGAATGCCAGAGGATATTTTCAAGTATTTCAAAAGCTGTGATATTTCTAAGGAACCAAAATGTGAAAATAATTAAGAAAAAATAGCAAAAATTATATAGAATAACAATAATAAATAAATAGCATAAGCAGATTATAAAATAAGTAACTAAAAATTTAAATAAGCATAAATAAATTAATTAAAGGTACTGTTATATTTAAAAAATAACAACTTTTTCTAAAAAATTAAGAAATAAAAATGCATAAAGACAAGAAATTTTTTTAAAAGAAAATTATAATTTAAAAGATTAATATAATTTATAATTTTTGTATTTTAAATTTCATTTTAAAAAGAAAACAGGGTAATCAGAGCTCGCACATTTAAGATAGAATTTATTTAAATTATTTTTGAAATCTTAGGGCGTATTAACTATTTTGATATTTCTAAGTAAAAAATTATTTAATATGTTACTATATATTCAAGCTTAAATTGCTTTCAATGAATGGGACTTCATTAATTGAGAAAACGCCATTATTTCCCTTGCAGAGGTATTACTTATAATTGTATTATCAGCAATTTTTAAGTTAATATTTTCGAAATCCGTTTCATAAGAATTTATATGCACATATATTTGGTGTAACAAAAAAATTTATAATTTTTTTCCTTTGAGAAAGATTGTGTCTTTTTAATGTCCATTCTAAAATTATTAAAAATGAGCTTAAATACTAGTTTATTCAGCAGGAGTTTTATTTTGATTATATAGTAACTATTAAGTGCACACACACACACACACACACACAAACACACAGAAAAATACAGACACGAACTAAGAAAACGAACGCCGTCCTATGCTGGAATATAATT